>VWZP01002400.1:115735-193343 GCA_013396995.1 Dicaeum eximium | reverse complement strand
CGGCCCCGGCAGGCGTCGGGTGGGTCCGGCCCGGCCTGAGGATTAGCTGGGGTGGCTTTGCTCTCTCGGGGTGAAACGGAAAGAGAACGAGCTTCGGTGTAATAGTAATAACGACAGTGCACGCCCGTCCCGGAGTGGGGAGAGCTAAATGCGGCCGAGAGCCGAGCGAAGCCAGCCCGGCCGCCGCCTTAGAGCTAATAATAGTCAGTGTCTGCTCACTGGCTCGCAGCAGGTTATGCCGTGGTCCGCGAGGCGAAGAGCTTTTAGTGATTTAATAAAAGCCTCAGTTACACACATACTTAAAACTAACAATGAAATATAGGAAGCGTTATTTAAAACTGAAGTAATGTTTAAGTGCTAAGAATAATTTTTTATCATAATTCTTTTGCAGAGTATGAAATTAATGTTGCATGTTTTCTCAAGGTCCGGAGCAGAAGCAAGTCTTCACAGGAATTCTTTGGTAATCACCTATGAAGCTCCTGATCCTGAAGCTGCACTTTTGCAATGAAGAAAAGGAGACGGCTCGCTGCAAGTCTAAATGAAAAGGTTCATCTTGGCCATGAGAAAGATACTTCAGAACAGATTCTTGTAGTGGACTGTGCACAAGAAATTGTCTCCAAGTCTGTAGAAATAGCTCCTACAGATCAGCTCGAATCTTCCCAAGGACTTTCACCATCGCCAGAACAAAGAAAACTCCTAAGCTCATTGCAGTATAACAAAAATCTACTTAAATACTTAAATGATGATAGACAGAAACATCCATCATTTTGTGATTTACTCATAATTGTAGAAGGAAAAGAATTTAGTGCTCACAAAGTTGTTGTGGCTGTTGGGAGTAGTTACTTTCATGCCTGTTTGAGCAAAAATCCAAGCACCGATGTTGTCACATTAGATCATGTAACTCATTCTGTCTTTCAGCATTTGCTTGAGTTTCTTTACACTTCTGAGTTTTTTGTATATAAAAATGAGATTCCATTAGTGCTGGAAGCAGCAAAATTTTTAGATATCATAGATGCAGTGAAGTTACTGAATAACGAAAGTGTTTCCAGTGTACAGACTGACGTGGTAACTGATGCACCTACACCAGTAGAAACACTCAGTGAACTGACAGGTAAACTATTAAATAGTCATCAGTGCACTTTTTGTGGTCGAAGTTTCTGTTACAAGAAGTCCTTAGAAAATCATTTGGCTAAGGCCCACCGACCCCTTTCCCTGGAACAAAAGCATGGGTTAAAAATGGTTGAGAAGGCCAGCTTTTCCACGAGACGCTCCACGAGAAGCCGAAAATGCCCGGCTAAATTCGGTATCAGTGACAATGAAAGCGGTGATGCCTCTGACAGCAACTTGGAAAAAGTCAGTTCTGACAAGGAGACATCTGAGAGAAGTGAGTTTGAAGACAGTGAAAGTGAGTGCAATGTGGATGAAGACGGGCAGGAGGAGGAGGAGGAGGAGGAAATGTCAGGTGAAGATTCGGAATCTGAAGAACAAAGTGAAAAGGAGCAGAATGATGCTGAAGAGGGTTCTGAGGCAGCTGACTCAATGGGGAATATTCCTGAAGGCTTAGCTCCAGTCATCATTCAAAGCAGTAGCAAAAAACTACTGCAGTGTCCCAAGTGTGACAAAAAGTTTGATCGAATAGGTAAGAGCGAGTTCATGGTGCTGCTGTTTGTGTGGGAAGTAAACCAAGCTTTTTCTCTGTCCTGGAGAGTGAATATAACAATTTCTGGATCATCTCACTGATCCAGTGTGCTGCTGTTTTCTTGAGGTGTATTCAGTTGTCATGTCTGTGGTACTAAATAGTTTCAATAAATTATCTGAGCACATTCTTTTAAAAATCTGCAAATACTACATTTATTTCTCTTCCACTGCTCTGGATTCTGGTTGTCAGCACAATGTGTAAAAGCACAGCTACAGTGCATAAATAAATGGCCTGTGAATATTTAGAGTAGGAATGATACATTTTGGTTCTGCACACACTGGAAGCCCTTTTCTCTTTGCACTTTCATAATTTAGAATTCTAGTTCTGTGCTCAAAAAATCCATGACAAGCATGCATTAGAACAAATGATCATAAAGTATTTCTTTATAAGCTTGGATTACAATGGACAATTGACTTATGTTAAATTTATGAGCTTCAGAAGCTCATAAATTTACAGTACTATACAGCAGCATGCATGTATGTTCTACAGAGAAAAAAGTAAAATCTAGTACAGAGAGGCTACTATAGAGGTAGGTTTATCCACAGGGCAGAATTTTGTCTTGAGAAAAAAACTGGCAAACAGAGGAGGGAATACAGGCTGTGTGAAAGAAATGAGAGAGTAGCATTTTTGTTTCTGGTAGTATATTGGGTCTCAAATACAGATAATGGGCAAGGGTTTGTATCTTTCATTCAGTGTTCTGCTATTTGAAAGTACCTTAAGATTACCAGTTTGTTGTGAGGCTGTTCCCTGTTCTGCAAAGGTACTTATGATCTGTGTAGTGAAAGAATAGGACAGTAACTTGCAGTATTTAAGGTCAGACTATGCTGTAGGGTTGAACAAGAGTGACTTGTAACCCTTGCACAGACTCATAGGAAGATGGAAGTGTTTGGAGAGACCTTGGATCAAACACGCAGGTGAGCACTGGGCAGTTTTCAGTGGTGTAAGCCAGTAGGAATCTTTGGATGGATGTGGAGGGTACTTAGAGCTTGACTACATGTGAGAGAGATTATAGAGCAAACCCCAAGCATGCCTATTGCAGGTGATGCCTGTTACAGTTCATGCTAACAGATTTGACTTTGTTGTCCAGGCAAATACGAGAGCCACACACGTGTCCACACGGGTGAGAAGCCTTTTGAATGTGATATTTGTCACCAGCGCTACTCAACCAAGTCCAACCTGACAGTGCACAGAAAGAAACACTCCAGTGACACTGACTTCCATAAGAAGGAACACAAATGTCCCTACTGCAATAAGCTGCATGCAAGCAAGAAGACCTTAGCAAAGCACGTGAAGAGGCAAGTATGACATAATGTGTCTGGCATTTCTGAAGAAACATTTTTTTCATTGTAAAAGTGAAGATAAGCATATTCTACGTTATTTTATAACAATTTTGTCAAATAGCTGCCTTTTCAAGGGGCATGAGGATTAGCAGTATCACCTAACCTGCTGTAAGAAGTAGAAGTGCTTCTATGGGGGTTCTGCCAAAAGTTTTTATTATAAATTTTATAAACTTTCAGATGAGCTAGCACAGTCAGAGCACATCAGACTTAAAATTACCTGACTGCTTTTAATTTGAAGGTAGAGTAAAATACCTTCTTTAGTTTTATATGTCAGTGCTTTACTGTTGGTGATAATAGATGTCTAAACCATTTCTGTGCAGATTCTGTTAGATAAATAATTTATGGCAGGTCTAATTATAAAGTATTATTATTTACATATTGCTTTTTTTCTTTGTAAATATCCGTAAGTTGAAACTGCCTTCTGTCTTATCAAATGTTGTATAAAGTTCTACAGGAGTCCATAGCCAACACTGCTTTCCAATTACTTGTGTCATTAGATGGTTTCAACATCAGCATTCTGTTCTGCCAGTGTGGTGATCAACTTCCAGGACATATAAAGCTTAGAAATAGATATCTAGTATTTGGATTATCTTCATCTTGGAAAGCTATGACTACTTTCAGCTTCTCTCTTTCTCCTAGGTTTCATCCAGAGAATGTACAAGAATTTCTTTCTATCAAGAAGACAAAGAGTGAAGGTTGGAAATGTGATGTAAGTAATCCTTCAGTACTTCTTTTTTTTTTCATACAGAGTTTACCTTTTGTGAGCTTTAATGAAAATCTGATATGTGTTTCCATGAAATCTCATAAAGCCTTCTAAAGAATGGTTTTCCTCTAAGTGATACATTTCCTCTATCTGCTCATTTAAGGACTGAACTTTGTCTATATATACAGCCCCTGGTTGGATAAATAATCCCAATTTGAATTCTAAAATAGTTAGAGACAGTATTTTTTTCAAATACATCAGTTTACAGATTATTAGACTTGAGTGTTATGAATGCTTTAAAACAATATTTGCTCTTCTTTTAATTACACGTATCAAGCACAGGCCATAAAGTATACTGTTATAGGAAGGATCTCTCAATCGTGAGGAAAATACATATTAAATATTAAACACTTTCTTATTTAGCTGTATATGCATGTCAACAGAGTTGTAAATTTGTGCTAAATTTATCTCTAGTTGTAAAATCACAGAATATTTTCCTTGATTTTCCCTGGGAGTGGTATATGTGTGAAACTACATCTGCTCTAAAAAGGAATTAGTAGAATTTCCATTCTTTATGTGTATGCTGCCAAATAATGTTTTAAGGTTTCAGATGTGGGGTTTTGTTGTTATTTTTTAAGAGAATTGGTTTCCTTTTTGTTTTTTAGGGCAGCTGTTTTGTGTATGCAAGCTGCTGTATGTCTTTAGCATTAGGGCTGTAACATAATTACTAACCTTGCTTTATTTGGGACCTTTCACTTGTAAACATACAGTAGGGATTTGGAAGTTTACAGCTGTAGGAATTTGTATTGTTAATTGTGCAGCTGGTGGGATCATGGGTCAAGGTTATTATGTGGTTCATCAAAGGGTGTTATCTGCCAGGTGAAGTTGTATTGTGTGAATGTGTTACAGGTTCTGTTTGTCACTAGATAAGAAACATTTTAACAGTGAGAATCAATTGTGCAACATTGTTGACATTCATTCGTGGGAAAGTGTGTTACCAGATGAATGATTTGATAAGCTCCACTTCCTGGTTTCTGGGTTTAGTTTTTAAATTGAAAATTTTCAGTAGAAATTTTTAAAGAAGTGAGCTGCTGCTCCTGTAACAGCTTGTGTGCATTGAAAATGGACTTGAATTAAAAGCAGGTAGAATTCCAACTTTCACAGCAGCTGGACACTGAACAGGACCCTTGGGTGCTGTGCTGTGACTTTGTGTGGTGTGTTTGAGGGCAGAGGTGGCACAGATTCACTAAGGTTATTGGTTTATGCTGTAATCTGTTTGTGAACAGGATTTGCTGACCATATTTTAATCCTTGAGGAATATGAGCAAATTTACACAAGGAGTAGGTAGTAAGGAAAAGCAAGAGGGCTGTTATACTTTGTACAAATATGGGATTTTTCTTACACCTTTATTTAACATTAATGAGTTTTTAAACAAATAGAGCTGCTGGTTTTGATTTCTGTGAAGCTGATTGCAGGAGTTAATGTGTGGGAGTCGTAGTGCTCAGCTGAGCTGTCATAGACAAGAGCAGGAGTCTCACAGGGAAATATGTGAGCACTCTGTTGGTTTATGTTGAAGTGTAGGACCCTGATGATAAATTGTAATACCTGATTTAAATGCCTGAATTTGAACTGTGGATTCAATTCTATAATTACACTGCATGCTTACTTAAGTCATTACTAATAATTCTTGAACATTAAGGTTTTGGTTAATCTCAAATTAGTACTAAAAAGCACACATAATGTTACGCTTGTGATGGTCCTGTAGTTCTAAAATGTATTTTGAGTTATATTTCTTTGTTGGTATTGGCATTTTCTCTTTAATACCTGCTGTCACAGAACTTCCCAGAGGAAAATAAGGAACAGGTATGACTCTGGTTCTACAGTAGCTTATACTACAATAACTTCTTACCACAGTCCAACTAAACTGCTTCAGCATCCAAAAACCAGCCAAAGCTATTTGATTTTTTCCACTAGGTTATTTTCTGTTGACTCACTGTGTTGACACACCCTAGGAAGGGAGTCTGGGAAGTCCTAGAGTCAATAGAAAGAAGGACTGGGGAGGAACATACAACTGCATGCAGTAGTTGCCAGTGGTTAATTTAGGCTGCCATGGATCTGCATCCTAAGCTATGCAGTAGAGTCCGCTATGGTTTATGTAGAGCACAGGTTGGTTTTGATGT
This sequence comes from Dicaeum eximium, assembly GCA_013396995.1. Taxonomy (NCBI): domain Eukaryota; kingdom Metazoa; phylum Chordata; class Aves; order Passeriformes; family Dicaeidae; genus Dicaeum; species Dicaeum eximium. The sequence continues at coordinate 187,421 of VWZP01002400.1, read as the reverse complement.
TGACTGCAAGGCTTTACATACTGGCATAGTGTAGGTTTTTGAAGAATACGTGTTTAATCTTATATCTGCAGAGAGCAGATGAAATAAACTGTTATGAGTTTATGAAAAGAATCTGGTTATAATGGATGTATCTTTGACAAAGTGTGTTATCATTTCAGATTTGTAAGAAATCTTTCACTCGAAGACCTCACTTAGAAGAGCATATGATCCTTCACTCTCAGGATAAACCCTTCAAATGTACCTACTGTGAAGAGCATTTTAAATCCCGGTTTGCAAGGCTGAAACATCAAGAAAAATTCCATCTCGGTATAGAATCCTTCTGACATGTAAACACTAGATTTAAAGTAAAACATTCCCTCACCATTTCATGTCCTGGTCAGTCTGGTTTCCACCTCACCTCCTTCAACAATTCTCTCTTTCACTTTTGGGGGAAGAGTTGTGTGAAGGTTTTTTGTTGGTTGGGCTTTTACTTTTGTGTTCAGTTGTCCTTTTGAGGCATTCCCTTGTACCCCAAAAAGTCAGAATTCTGGGCAGGAAGAAGAATTAAGGTTAGTTTGGTTTGCAACTTTTTTGCACAAAATTGATTCTCAGCTGGGAAGTCAGATTCTTCCTGAAGTTTCAAAAGACCTTTTCCTTTCCTCCTGAAGTATTCTGCAGACTTTTTTATACTACTGATTATTTCTGCTGGGTAGGAACTAGATGGGTGATAAGAATTTTTTATTTCAAGTGGTCTAAGTGGGCTTAATTGCATTTGACTATGAATTCAAAATTTTTGCTTTTCAGTGATGAAATTTGCCAAAATGCCAGATCTTAGAAGTAACTTAGCAGAAAGCTCACCAAATCTAACTAAAGTATGCTGACTGCACTAAAGATGATTAATTTGTTAGACAGAACTTCAGCTTTGTAAATTGATGAGGGTTTTCAAAAGTAACCAGTGTGGGCTTGTTGATTATTTTAGCTGACAGTCAATCCTGCTCCATGTGTCTATCTCCCTGTAGGGCCCTTTCCTTGCGATATTTGTGGCCGCCAGTTTAACGACACGGGGAATCTGAAACGCCACATAGAATGTACTCATGGGGGAAAGAGGAAATGGACATGTTTCATCTGTGGGAAATCCGTCAGGGAACGGTAAGCGCTTGGCTGACTCCTTGGACTTCAGCAGAACACAGCAATATTTAGCATTCTTTGATTGCTGTTTAATATGCTTGGAGTCTTGAACATAAATGAGACCATTTCAGAGCATTAGTGTATTAAAAGGTAGTGTGAGAACCACAGATAGCATGGGATTTTCTGGTCACCTCTAAAATTAAGGGTGACAGCTGTAGGTAATTAATTATGAAGTGCAAATATATTAAGAAAGCCTTACCCCTCATTCACTTCACTTAAGTTTCTTACTGTTTCTTACTGTTGAGTTTTTCTCTGTTGTGCCTAAACATCTTGCAATTTTTTGGGAAGGATGTTTTCTTTAATGTATGTTTCCCAAATTTACTTTGGGACAACGTTTGATTTCTTTTCTGATACTGTTTCTAGACCCAACTGGTTCAGTAAATAAGTTTCCAGACTGTCTTTGAATGCATGTGTCAGTGTGTATATCTGAATTTATACAGTCATTCAGATATATTGCCATCCATCACAGTAAAAGAAATGGAGAAGATGATAGTGTGCTTCACTTTAAAGTGGCAGGGACATTGCCAAAAATGAAATTTTACTGGCTTTGTTAAACAGAACAACTTTGAAAGAACATCTGAGAATTCACAGTGGAGAGAAGCCTCACCTTTGCAGTATTTGTGGGCAGAGTTTTCGTCATGGAAGCTCTTACAGGTACAGATTTTTATTAAGTAAGCTGCTAAACTTTTGCTTATTTGGTGAGATATATGGATTCATGTTATTGACATAATACTTTGTAATGTGTGTGTTTGATGTACTCCACCTCTGAGAACATTAGTATATGTTCTAAACATCTTCTAATTTTAAAAATATATTACTAATCTGTGAGAATTCATTTAATGTGTAATACATTAGTGGCTTAAACACTACCTATCTTTTCTCAAGGTTGATTTTTTTGCACGTGTAAAACTTCTGTTTGTTACTCAAAGAGAAAATAAGCAGAGGACTAAAATATCCCACTAAATTAATTTCACATAAGAGAACTCAGTTCTCTCTTGCTTTCTCAGAACAATTCAGGTGCACCTCAGCTGCAAGTTACTTCCTGATACTTAGGTAAAGCATTAAAGACTGCATTTTCTGCTATTTTGTGTTGAATTAGCAGTACAGATTGTTAACAAAATTGCATTTTATGGTCATGTTTATGACTCAATATGCAGACTTCATCTAAGAGTGCATCATGATGACAAGAGATATGAATGTGAAGAATGTGGGAAAACGTTTATTCGGCATGACCATCTGACAAAACACAAAAAAATACATTCAGGTAGGTATTTCCTTTGGAAATTGGCTTCAAAATTACTATTTTGAAATAAAACTAAATTAAAAGTTAATTATGGACTTTTTTTCAGTGCATGCAATGTTTTAGGCCTGATAAAAGTTCCTGCCACTCTTTTTAAGGTTCTACTAAAGTAGAGTTAATCTTACATGTTTTAAAAGTTTAAAAGCCAAATGTTTCCTCCATGATACCATAGAAAGCTGAAGGACAGTCAAAAACATGTAACAACTAATTGCTTTAACAATCATAAATACAAAAAGCAAAAGTGAAAAAGGAGGATTTTTTTAATGATTCCAGATTTCTTTTTTTTAATAGCAATTGTGTGAAACATTATTGCCACAACACAGAAGCTGTCAGAGTCTCTGTCAAAGTTTGTACACTGATCACTTCAATGTAAGAACATCAGAGAGGTGTTTCTGAAGTGTCTTTTGTGGGAAAGAGGGAAGGAAGGCTGAGGGAATCAGCCCTGTGAACAAATGGGGATGATCAGGAGGAAGAAAAAAAATCTGTTGCTCTGAGAGCTGACAGGTTATTAGATATATAGGAAGAGCAAAAATTCACCAGTGACTTTTTCACAACAGGATCTAGAGGAAATACAACCTTCTAGGAGCCAAAATACTTTCTAGGCAGTGTGGAAATATGAAAGTGATCAGAGTCTAAACTTCCTTATCTTTATGTGAAAGACAGCTTCTTTCCTAGTGTTTGAAATCATAATGTCTGCTATGAAATAAAGAAATCTTTGAAAACTCCAAGTACCAAAAAAAAAAAAAAGGAAGAAAAAAAAAATCCTCTTTTCTGCTCTATTTGCTTTTCCCCCTCTAGAAAGTTACATTCTTTGACTGTCCACACCCCTATTTACATGAGAAGAAATATTCTGCCACTTTGTGGAAGATCTCAAGATGACTAAAAAGCATCAAGATACTCTTAAACAGCAGCATAAAAGGAAAAGGTAACTATGTCCGTCAGGATGATTAAAATGATAAATACTGAGGTGTAATTTTAAATTATACAAATTAGTAGCTGAAAATAATTGGTGTGTTTCAATAAGCCTTTCTTTAAAAAAGCTAAATTATTGAAGGTGCCACGTTTCAGGTGATAATGAAGAGAGTACATTCCCAGTGATTCACTTTTACCTCCCATGCACTGAGCGTTTGGGGAAGTGTCTCTTGGCCTGGAACACAAAGTTCTTTGTAGGAATCATATGGACTAGCCCTATATAGAAGTGATAAAATCCTTACTCTGATAGAACCACCATGCTTCCTAAATTTTGTTCTTTAATAAGAGACAATCCTTCTCCAAGTGAGGTGTGGAGAGCTTGATTGGCTGAACTTTGGGAACGTGATTATAGGTCACAGACATTAAATAAGTTCCAAAAAGATTTAACCAAAGTTTATTGAATTTTGCCCTTGTAGGTGAAAAAGCACATCAGTGTGAGGAATGTGGAAAATGTTTTGGCCGTCGAGATCACCTTACTGTTCATTATAAAAGTGTCCATCTGGGAGAAAAAGTTTGGCAGAAGTAAGTGTGGGGTTTTTACAACTGCATAAATGCTTTTGTACTGTAACTGATTTTGTTGGGACTTGCATGTGTGAACAGAATTCTGCTTCTCTATGTGTTTGTCATGCCTGTACCTCAGGCTTCATAGAGGTATTATTAGACTTTGAAGGGGATGTCAGAAAATTGCCGCCACAATTTAAGCTAGATATTTCATTTGAAGCACAATTAAGTAAATAAAAACATTAAAAAAGATCAGATTTTAATTTGTCAATTATCTGTCTCAGTGTTGTTCTTAATTGATGGTTTGCTGTAATATTCTCATTGCAGACTAGTTATAACTGAATTATTAGTCATCATGTAAGCACTGGGAGAATTATCTCACGTTTAAGGTATTTTAGAAGCTGGCAGCAGATTAGTGGCTCTGAAAGGAGGTAAAAACTTTGAAACCCAAGTTGTGTCTCTAACTTGAACATGCAATAGGGTTTTAAAACTCTTGAGCTCTAAAAATAAACCTCTCAGAGATTTGAAATAAACAGCTCTGATTTTTTTTAAAATTATGTGTTCTAGCTGTTAGTACATTAGTGTTCTGTAGAAGCCATTAAAGATGTGTCTGATTTAAAAGTACAGTACACTGGACAGAGAATGAAATTGAATACTGAAAAAAATCTAATTGACCTTATTGGTATGTAGATGCCAGGAAATAGGAACATAAGTGAGGAAATTTGGAAAGTTTGGTATTTAGCTATTTTGCAGTTAAAGATTTCAGAAAGGACTGTGGACATAACTTTACTGTTAGTTGGTTACAAAAAAAATAACATAACATGTCTTTTTTTCTTTAAAGATATAAAGCAACATTTCACCAGTGTGAAGTCTGTAAGAAAGTTTTTAAAGGGAAATCAAGTTTGGAAATGCATTTTAGGACACATTCAGGTAAAAAGAAAATAAACTCCAACTAAACCACAAAACACATAGGAATGCATTTTTATGCATCAATATTGATTCAATTATTTTATTCATTATGGTTGCTGAGCATTCAGAACGAGAGTAGGAGAAAGCAGCAATATTTTATTCATTCTCATATATTGGCCATTCCTGAGTACTGTTTTATGATTGTTTAGCTGGGATACTGGTAAACTCAGCTCAGGTTTGTGGGACACTTTTTGCACCTCCTCCTTTAGTTCACTGGTATGTGTGTTCTTGCCAAATTCACCCAGCCCTTCTAAATGTTTCCGTGCTCCAGAAATTACTGCATTTCAATTGGTAATCTAAACAAGGAGTGAACTCCCTTTGGAAAGGGTTATGTCCTTTCTGTTTGACTTTGTTTTTCCTGCCTTGTGTTTAGGAAAATCATTGTTCTTTGAAATGTGTAGACATACAAACTGAGCTCATTTAATCTCAGTATCATAACTGTTAAAAGTTATGTTAAAAGACATAACTTTTTAATTTAGTTTGTATTCTAACATAAGTCCAGAGAAAATTGTAAGTAAGGGGAAGAGTATGCCAATATAACTTCTAAACAAATTCCCGATGACTCTCTTGATTCTGGAATAGATGCTGAACTTACAGTTTGTTTTCCGTAAAACTGTTTTATAGTAGGTCTTGATGCCATAATCCATGGAAGGTATTTGCATATTTATGTGTGATATGATGTTACTCAGGATAACTAATGGTTACTTCTCTGTCTTTACAGGTGAGAAGCCCTACAAATGTCAGATCTGTAATCAGTCTTTCAGAATTAAGAAGACATTAACAAAACACATGGTTATTCATTCAGATGCTCGACCTTTTAACTGCCAACACTGCAATGCAACATTTAAACGAAAAGACAAGCTGAAGTATCATATTGATCACGTTCATGGGTCTAAGGCTGCAGAGGAGGCATTGGCATCTTCTCCAGAGGATAAGCTGGTCTCCTTACCAGTGCAGTACACCTCTGATGACAAAGTTTACCAAACTGAGGCTAAACAGTACGTGGAACAGTCCAAAGCATATCAATCAGAAGCCAAAACTTTGCTGCAGAATGTATCCCCAGAAGTGTGTGTGCCTGTGACTCTGGTCCCCGTTCCCATGGCAGACCCCCAAGCAGAGCTGGTGCAGCACAGTGCTCAGTCCCACAGCATCCTTCCCCCGCAGCCGGAGCAGCCGGATTATCAGCGAGCCACAGAGCTCTCCTTCCTCGAGAAATACACCCTGACCCCACAGCCTGCAAATATTGTTCATCCTGTCAGGCCTGAGCAAATGCTGGATCCTAGAGACCAGTCGTATCTTGGAACTTTACTGGGGCTAGATACAACTCCCACTGTACAGAATATTTCAAACAACGAACATTCATGAGCAGACCATAACATTCCACCGAATTTACTAAGCCATCGGCCACCAGAAGGCTGACATGGCAACTAAGATTTATATTTTATATTTTATTTGGACTCATTAAGTCTTCTGCATAGTTTTGGGAAAACAATTTGTTTACATAATATTTGAACATTTAGGCACAATTTGATGCATACGAAAGAGTGTTTCTTGTGATTTTAAGAGTTTTTAAAAATCTTATAGATGGTCTTCTAAAAATAATGCTCTGAAGTATCTTTTAAGGATAGTGGCTGAAAATATAATTACATATCTGGCTATTTAAAAAAATGGTTTGCCTTTCTGCATCTCACTTTGAGTTAATGTTTTAAGTGGAATAGAAAGCATTCTAAAAGAATAAGGACTATTTAAAAGTCATGAAAGTTTGTAAGGGCAGGCAGGGCTATGAAACACAAACTTTGAATTATGTTTCACACAGAAATTAATATATAATTTTCTTGAACCTGAGGCATTTTCGGAGGGTTTTAAAGGTGGCTGGACTCTGGAGCCTAGCCAGTGAACACAGGCACTAGGTTCTTCTGAAAAGTGATTTATGATACTTTATGAAGACACTAAACAAGGTGTTCGATGATCTCCCTGAGTACAATTAGGCTGCCTAAATTTGGCCTCTTAGTTCTTTGATCTCTAATATTGACTAATGTGGGAAGAGCTAGACAATGGTATTGTCTAATTTTCTACACTTAGTTCTGTATAATTTTGAGATGCATTTTTTCTTGCTTTTTCAATCTACTTTGTCTTCTAAAGTGTACCCCACACTCTAACTTCAAAAGAAATGGGAGTATTTGCAAGGTCATTTTAATCCATGAACAGTCACAAAGGATTGGCATGGTTGACCTTTGCTAGAGCATAAATGATATCAGGGTCCCACACTGATGTGTCCTTTTTCAGGTTATCTGTGATAGAGGAGAAATTTAAAGACTGTTTCAGAACAGTATTTAATTTCTATTTAAAAAAAAAAGAAAATCAGTAATTATAAATCTCTTGTGAGTTGCTAATTAAATTGCTTTGTTTCTACTTTCTTGTACTGTGTTTATAAACCAAAGTTAAACTCTTGAGAGTATTTTATGTCTAATTATTTTTAGCTCTTTCTTTACTAGACATAAAGGGTTTTTTTTTTCCAAAAAACCCATTTGGAACTACAAGTTTGGTGTCACCATGATATCTAGTATCGTTTAACCTCATCAAGCTTTCTCTTTTAAGTGTACTTTAAAAAATTATTATTCTGTGTTTGTTTGGTGAATATGATGCCAAAGAAAGTATCTGAAGTAACTTTATACTCTTCATAATTCCTCATAAGAATTGCATAATAAGATTCCCATCTTACTAAGATGAGAATTAAGATTGAAATTTTCCTCCAGTTTTCTCTATTCTTAAATTATTATCTCAAAGAATCTTTAAAATGGGAAACTGGATTTCTGTGTATTGTTGTAACTTAAATTTATTCAATGACCTGAGCACAAGGGAATTGTGGTGTTAAGGTGGCTCCCTTATCACAGTTGTACAAACTCAAGTGGCACAGATCATTTGAGATTGTATTCAGATACTTTGGTGTTAGATTCTGTTAATCATCTACTTCAGTGTTGAGCAGTTTGCAGGAGAGGGGCCAGAACTGCCTGAATGTTCATATTTTGAGGCTTGTACCCTAATGGATTCTTAACCTAAACACACCAAAGATTTCTGTTAGCTGTTAAATAGTGGCAGAGTTATAGAATTTTAAGTGTTACCAATATTTAAATAGGACTTAGCCAAAGAAGCACAATAGAAGTCCTAAACTTTAAAAGTTCAGTTTCTAAAACAGGACTACATATGTTTAACTGTTCTATGTTTGTATCTCTAAAGTAAAATTTAGAGCTGTGCTCTGGGAATGTTCAGACTGACATGCTGTAAATAGGTCTGGGAAGAAGCTGAAGACTAGCAAATACACAGCAATAACAAGGCCATTGAATGCCACCTTCTGAAAGGACACTATCAAGTACTACCCTTTCTGCTTTCTAACTCCACCTTTCATCTCCTTTCAAAATAAAACCGTTTCTGTCACCTTTATACTCCATGGCTTGAAAATGGCTGGTTTATGTGTGCTTTTCAAGTCTACATGTGTGTATCATATTTATACTACTCATGTGCACATGAAATATGATTTCTACTGCATTTGTAATTGTACTGTTGAAAGTAACCCAACATCAGTGGTGTCAGTGCAGTGCTCAGACTAAAAGCCTAATTCTTTGTTATTTCTTGTCTTTCTGTCCTACAGTAGAAATAAGTATTGTGGGCTTTTGGCAAAACAGTAGCTTCAAAGTGGTTGGTAAATAATTGTTTCTTTTAAAGTCCAATCTGTTTGGAAGGCACTCTAGGAAAACACTGAAGTGGAATTTGGAGCATATTTACTTGATAATGTCCTTTTGAAAATTCTCTCATAATTGTGCCTTTTATATCTATTCTAAAGAATGGCTTTTTTCTCTAGTTGAGTTGTTTATTCAGAAAACATTAAGGTCAATAACTTTCAAAGGGCTCCATGTTTGTGCATGCCCAACAAGAAGTGGACTATAAAAGGACTCGTTTTTCAGAAAAACTAGCATGCTCTTTGCTGTTTGGGTGACCAGAATTACTAGTCATTCCTGGAAAAAAATCACCTACTAGTTCTTTGGTGTTCTTTTCTTTGCAGCTAACCCTACTCGTTAGTGTTTGTACCTGCTGGTCAGGCTGGATCATTGCCAGTTGACAGTGAAAGACAATAGGAAAGCTTATGTGCTAGATACATAGATTTTATTTTTATTTAATAACATGAGCTACAATTCATATGGCTTTACATCTACTTAAAATTCATATATGAGCAAAGTAAATGTTCATGGGCTGGGACTTCATTTGGTAGGTGAAAGTATCTGGTTTCTGTTTGATAGAAGATAGTCCCTGTTAGGAAGACTGGGGTTGAAGGGCGGAGGTCTGCACCTCACAGCTCGTGGGTTGGAACTCCTTAGTGTCTGCTCCCCCCATTTCAGTACATGTCCATCAGAGAGTGTGTTGATGTGGAGGGGGCATTCACAATAATTGTTTTATCTGGCGGGCCCTAGATCAGTTGAGTGTTTATTGCCAAAGAAGGAAGAAGCAGTTGTCTCTTAAAAAGATCTCTAAAGAGGGTTTAGTGGCACATTGGAAAAAGTTGGTCTTTTCCACATGCTGATCTTTGGGAAGAAGAGTGGAGTCCATGCTGGTACTCCAGACTGCTGCATGATTCTGAGAAACTCCGGCACTCGTTCTGTTCAAACATTAAATTCTATATTTTTTGCTATCCAAATTTCTGGTTGTAGACTGGGTTACTGCCTTTAATTCTTTTGGTGGGTTTTATGTTCAGTTTATTTATTTGTATTGGAATTTCCTCTTTGAGCACTGACACTTTTCTTACAGAGGTGTATCCCTCATGGGTTCTTTTCATGCTGAACATCAGTCATTGTAACGGTAAAGATATTTTTCTGTAAGGCGGTGGTTTCCTTAAAAATATAGTGCTACTGTAATCTGAATTGTAATTCCAGTAGTTGTTCCTAAAGATGGGTCATGCCAGACCACAATGAGAAAAGATGTATTTGGTGTCATCAGAGAGCTGAGCTTATTTCCCTCTAACAGCTGTGAAAGAGCCTCCTGAACTGAAGAACGCTTCCAAGGAGTCGCCTCTCAATGTGCTTGATCGAACATGAAACGTGTTATGGACTGCTAAGGAATGAATGACCCTCAAGTTTTTAGATTGAAAATAACTTCTGTGTGGGAGTTCATGAATGTAGAATTATGAATAAATTCTGTTGTAGTCTAATAGGGTTTTTTTTCCCCTGATAACAATAAAAAATATGTGAAATTCTTCTGTGTGGAACACACAAGCGTACCTGATCCAGAGTGTGTGTTCCCCTCATGCCTGAGGCTAAAGGGAAGCAGAGTGCATTTATCTGTAGGTCCTTGTGACTGCTGTCCTGTGGGGCCTTGCTCTACAACACAGCCTCACAACAATTTGGTTATTTCATCGTGTGCATCGAAGAATGTCACTGGCAGAATGTACTGCAGGGCGGTCACCTTGCTTAAGACCAAAAGGGTCTTTTTCATGGTTCATTAGAAATGTTTTTGTTTCAAAGGTTTTCATGGATTAAAGGTTAAAATGACAAAATTTTTTGAATCCCCATAACCATTTTGATCATGTTAAATGTTGGTCCTTTTATATCAAAGAATAGGGTGAAAAGAACTCAATATTTTGTCACTGGTATATTGAGATAATGTGTTTCAAATGTGATTTGTACAGGTTGGTATTTTAGATGGAAGTCTTTAAAGTTGTCTTTTTAGGGGAAATCCTTTGCTGTAAGGAAAAGTTAGGAAGTGTACTGTAAATGTGGAAGTACTCAGTCCTATGTGTAATTTTGTTGCTATGGAAAAGTAAAGTTCTTTTGTCTTAACATTGTGTGCTTCACAGGATTTCTTGCGCTAACCTTTGATTTCTGCCCCTTTTTGTTTTTAACACAGTAAAACACAGTCTATTGTGTATCTTTCAAAGTTCATGAAAGAGAAACAGATGAGGCCGATGTTTTCATCAGTATCGTGTGTCTCTCATTCTACTTCTGACTTTAAAATATTTTGTAAATTAAATTTATTTACAAGAAATACAAATCCGTGTGGATTTTGCCTGGCTGGCTGGTTTGTCCTCGGGGTGAGCTGTTCCCCTCAGGGTGAGCTGCTCCCCTCAGCGGTTGCCGCCCGCCGTTGTTTTGTTTTCCCATTTCGAACCCACAGAGCCCTCACGCGCAGCGCTCGCGGGTCCGCGAGCTCGGGCTGTTTAAATGAAGCGCCGGGCGCTGATTGGCGGACGGGAGAGGGGGCGGGTCGGAACGGGCGCGAGCCGCGCTGGGATTGGCTGATGCGCGGGTGGGCGGGGCCATTGTGCGCGGCCAGCGCGGGGATTGGCGGAGCCGTGGGTTTGAACGCGCGAGCGGCGGTTGGCGCGGCGCTGCCCGTGCGGAGCCGCTGCTCCGCGCCTGCCCGGCCATGGCCGCGGGCTCCGTCGCCGCAGCGGCGCGGGGGGACCGCAGCCCCACCAACAACCCCGGCCGGCGGCGCTGGGCCCCGCGGGGCGGCGAGGAGGAAGCGGATGAGGACCCCGCCGTGCTGGTCCTGAGCTACTTTTCCCGGCCGCCCTTCGTCAGCTTCGGCCGGCTGCGTGTGGGCGCCTCCCGCACTCGTGTGCTGGGCATCGACAACCCCAACGAGGATGATGCCGAGGTGGTCATCGACCGCTTTCCGGCCGCTGCCAGGGGCTTCAGCATCGAGCACCGCCGCTTCTTTGTGAAGGTACGGGGGAGACACGCCAGGGGACGGGCAGGAGCTCTGTCGCCGCAGGGCCGAGGGAGGAGCTGCCCGGGGGCAGCCACCGGTGGTCCGGGATGTGGGGCGGCTGCGGCCCCGCTGAGGGCGGTGCGGGCCGGGGCCGTGTGTGCCGGGGCCGTGTCCCGCGGTTCGCCCCGGAGGGCGGCGGGGTCGGGACCCTCAGGCTGGGCGCTGTCAGCGGTGCAAGGGCGCTACAAACTCCTTCAACAGAGAGGTGTTCGCAGTGAGGATAAAAACATAACATGAAGTTAAGTGTTGTTCGGGAATGTTGTTTTGAAGACAGAGACCTGTCAAAAAGTTTCAGGGCGTATGTTTAGGAAAAAGGCTGAGGGAAGAGGATGCCAGTTCACTGTTCTGCACGTTAGTTAGTTGACACAACAGGGAGCAAGGCATGCTTAAAATAGGATTAAACATTTCCGATACCTAAGGAAATGCAAACTGTGGCTAGTCCAATCAATGGCAGTTTTTAAAAGAATAGCTTAGACTAACATATATCTACAATTATCTTGACTGTCCAGAGTGTTTGTGAGAGAGGAAGAAACACTCTGGACATCTCTTGCAACACTGCGCTTATAAAACCAGGGTGAAGTCTCACTGCAAAGTGCTTGAATAATATATTCCTCTAGGAATTAATGAATAGAAAGCTTCATGACTTCCTTGATAATTTGCAGTGTCTTACTTTTTTTCCGACGGACTTGTATCTCAAATTTGACTAAAAAAGTTTACACTTATATTTGGGGTCAGCTCAGGTCCTAAGTTAATCAACCTCTGATTATTTGTCCCACCATTCTCTCCAAATTGCTCTAGAGGACTTATTTGCTTAATATGTGCAAAAAATGATGTAATTTCTTCTGCTCACCTTCACTGAAACCTTCTCCTTCTACTGCATGTTCTATTTATATGTATTCTTTCTTGTTTTGCACTGTAGTTTGATTCAGATATATAGGACCTTTTAGTAAAACAACATTTTTGATTGGGGTTGATTAAATTTACATGTCAAAGAGGGAAAACTGACACTGTTAAACATTTAGAACTTTTTTATCATTTCATGTTATAATATATATTACTTCAATATACTGTTCATTGTTTGGTCGATTACTTGGTCTTCAATGTTACCAAAGTGTACCTAAGTGCTAGATATTAAACATTTATTTTTCTCCAATAGTCAGGACAAAGAATATTTGTTTCTATCACGTGGACACCATTAGAAGAAGGAAAAATCAGAGAACTGGTGACTTTTGTTGTTAATGATGTTGTAAAACATCAAGCTGTGCTCCTTGGTGCTGCTGAGCAAGCACCGAAGAAAAAGGTGAGTGTGTGTTTATTGTATCTTAATTCTGTTACTTTGGCATCTCTGATGCAAATATTGTTTTTATTACTAGAAAATTCAGTGAAGGAGGACTAGAAAGTGATAAATGATGCTGTGGAAATGCCCATTGTCCTCAAATTATTTTAGCTGGGTTGGAAAGTAGGTACTGATAAACTACAGCTTAAAGAATAAAACTGAAACATGACCAAATAAACGGTTTTCAAGCCTGCAAGTAAGGTATTGTGAATTTTTGATCAGGAGTTCTTTTTATAGTCTTGTTAACCTCAAATGGGTATGCTAGTAATGTTTACTTTTACATGTAGAAGAATTTAGAAAGCCAGCACACTAACTTTTGTGTATGGGTCATTTTCAGAAGAGCCTTTGGGATACATTAAAAAAGAAGAACTCTTCAGGAACATCTGCAATAAAAGTTAAGAAGAGTAGTTTGGAAATTAAAAATGTTAATAAAACATTTCAAGTTTCTCAGAAGGTGGATAGAGTTAGAAGCCCCCTTCAGTCGTGTGAGAATCAGAACACAGCACAGAATGGCATATCCCAAGGGAATGACCCTCTTGCTGGCTCAGAGAATCAGCTGCCTCCATCTCCAATTACACCAACGCCAGAGGAACGTGGCAGTACTGTTCACACGCCACTTGCCCTGAGAAGGTCTACTGCATTTGGGGATATTGCTGCCTCTGGAAATGAGGAGTTGTTGCCTGAGACAGACATCTGTAGCATCAATAAATGTGTTGCTGAGCACAATCAATTGCAACCTGAAAGCGCCTCCAGTTCTGGATTAGCACAATTACCAATTTCAAATGGAGAAGTTCTTCATTTTACCCTCTCACCAGTTTCCACTCCAGAACACTCAGCCTCTGCACCCATTTTAAGTACAAGGAGAATTTTAAGTCCAGATGCTTTTGTAAATGACAATTATCAAGTGGATATAGATGTAATAGAACAGCCTTTTCCAATTCTGTCACCTGATCAATTTGTGAAGGACAGTTTGTCAGATAAACCATCAAAGACTCCAAAACCTGAGGCAGCATTAATATCGTCCACCACAGAGACTTATGTTGTTAAGAGATTTCTACCTTCAAAATGGAAAAAAGATGGAGGTGTAGAGACAGAAACACACGTTCATGTAGAACACAGCTTAAATGAAGCCTTTGAGCTGCATAATGTAAGATCACAGGCATTGGATTGTGATAAACCCAAGGAAGATCACTGCAGTTTTCCTTCTGCAGAGGAACTTCAGACTGACAATCCCTCTCGGAGAGAGCAAATAAAAAAGCGTCCAATTCTTTCTGCCACTGTCATAAAAAGTAAGCGCGGTGCTACTGAAGAAGCAAGAACAGAAACCCGCCAGCCAAAATCTAAAAAGTGCCTTAATAAAGCAATAATAGGATATGCTAATGTGGTGCCTGGACATATGGAAGCAGAAAAGTCTGAACACCTGCCAGTTACAGCTCCCATTTCTTCTAAAAATAAGTGTCACAATGACAAGGTAAATTCATCTCCTACTGGATCAACTTCTTTGTGTCGTAAGAGGAAAAGTGAAACATATATAGGAAATAGTAGAGTTACAGCTCCAGTGCATGTGGAAGAAGTGGAAAGAAAAAGAGCTCTTACCTGTAGCACGGACAATCAAACACACACGACCAGACAACCATCAGCCTACAAAACCACGAGTGGAGAGAGAGTAGGGCAGAGAAAGAAAGCCGGTGAGCAGTGTTTCCTTCCTTTACCATTTTCTGAAAGATGCCTTTGATTAGGAAGTGTGTATAGCAAACTGAACTGTCAGGCAACAGTCAGCAATATTTCATCTCTCTGAAATGTGGGCTTTTGCAATTTGTTAGGTAACTGTGTTTTAAAAAACTGAAAACTAGGTTAGAGTTTTGATTATGTAATTGGCTTCTAATTTACTTTATTCCTGTGTAAATTTGTTAATGATGATAATAGGTAAAGTATCTAAAAGCTCTTGAGCAGAGACCTTGTTACATACATGAAATTTTCTGGAAACTTACTGCACAAGATTTGTCACATGCACATTTACCATTGTGAATGTTTGCCTCCATTGCTGTTATCACATATTTTCAAAAGTAGAATCATGAAAGTTGAAAAAGACCCCTTGGAATATTGAGTCTAACCATTAACTTGGCCACCACCATGTTCACCACTAAACCATAAACCCAGGTGCCACATCCACGCACCTTTTCAACACTTTTAGGGATGGTGATTCCACCACTTTCCTGGGCAGCCTATGATAATTCCTAACCACCCTTCCAATGAAGAAGTTCTAAGTCTTTATAAGTCTGCCTGCTTTTTACTGTCTGTGCTTAACTTGTCAGCCTTGTGTAGTTCTCTCTGCCTTATTGTTTGCTGATAGTTTGTTGCTTGAAGATCAGAAAATGCTGACAGCTTGCATTTCAGTTTATTTTCTGTTTTCTAACTGTTCAAACCCCAAACATGCTCTGGAATGTGAAAGGAATGAGGGTCTGGAACTTAAAGATGCATTTAATTTGCAAAATTTAACTACCAGGAAAAATTCATCATGGTTTTCAGATCAAAATAGCACATGTTGCTTTCTTCAGTTAAACAATCTCTTCTGTGATCTGGACTTGATTTGGGGCTTTCAGTAATGCACTTCAATGTCAGGCTTTTTAAGATGGTTTGTATAAAAACAACATGCTGAGAGTTTTGATATGCAGCAGGAAAAGGTATGATATCTACCAGGTTATTTCTCTCAGTCCACTAGAATAAAGCTAGATGGGCTGGACAAGGGCAGAGTAGAGGGGAACAAACCCCTCCCTTGACCTCTGGCCACCCCTCTTTTGATGCAGCCCAGGATTCAGTTTGCCTTTTGGGCTGAGTGCACATGTCCATGTCCAGCTTTTCATCCACCAGAACCCCTAAGTCCTCCTCTGCAGGGCTGCTCTCTCTCAGTTCTTCTCCCAGTTTATTGTGGCACCTGCAGACGTCCCAAAGGTGTGCTCGATCTCTGTGTCATTAATAAAGTATTAAAGAGCACCAGTCCCAAGACAGATCCCTGAGGGACACTGCTCATCACCAGCCTTCACCTGGGCATGCAGCATGGACCACAACTCTCAGGCTGCAATTCCTTATCCTCCCAATGGTACACACTCCAAATCCATCTCTCTCCAATGTGGAGATGAGGATGCCATGTGGGTCCGTGTGGAAGGCTTTACAGAACTCTAGGTAGATGACATCAGTAGGTAGATGACATCAGTTGGTTTCCCTTGTTGACCGTGTCAGCCACTACAGTACAGGACACCAGACAGGTCAGGGACAATCTGCCCTTAGTAAAGCCATGCTTACTGTCTTGAATCACCTCCTTGTCTTATATGTGCTTTAACATCACTTCCATGAGGATCTGTTCCATGATATTCCCAGGCACAGAAGTGGGTCTCACCAGCCTGTAGTTCCCTGCATCCACACATCCTCCTTCCTCCCCTTTATAAATCATCAATATCTTTTTAATGGTTCATGGGGAATTACTCTAGTTCTGTACTTTAGAAATGATATGAACTTCAATAAGTTAACTCGCACTGACATATTTGCTGTTGATATTTGTGTGTTAATGCTTATAGGTTCTTCACTTCAGAAGGCATCTAAAGCTACCAAGAGAATGAGTAAACCTGTCCCTGGATTGGCCCAGTCACACCTGACATTTGTGAAACCACTGAAAACAGGTAGGCAGACTCCTGGTGTTTGGTAAAACACTGAACAGAATGTCACAACTGTGCTGCTGGTGTCAGGTAAGACCTAACTGGTTAGAGCTGAGAGGAGATAGAAGATAGTACCTGAAATGAATCAATACCTAGTAGAACAATATATATGTAACCTGTTTTGACTACTTATAAGAAAATTGGTTGCAACACAGGGTTGGCTAAAAGTAAATGTTACTTTTTCCCAGATTGGCCTGTAAGTGTAAAATCTGTATTACAGTTCTGCTCCTAATTTACTGATGGCTATCAGTTAAAGTCCTCTTCCACATCTGATAGCATTTTAAGGCAACAACAGAATACCTCAGAAGAGAAAAATTTTATTCAACAAGATTAAAATTTTGCAGAGTTAAGAATACTAAGTTGATCTGCTCAGAAAAATGAATCTATAAAATGGTTCTTCCTGGATGTAATACAGTTCAGTTTGAGTTTGCCCCATTGCAAATGCTTTGGGTTCAAGGTATCTTGTCTTAGTTTTAGGGCTGTAACATCTCAAGCCATGTTTTATGGCTGCAATTTATTTAATAGTCCCTGATCCACAAGTCACTGAAGAGTTTAACAATCTGCTTTTTTCAGCTGTAGTTTGGCTAAATCGAGTGTCAAACATTAATCCTTTACAGAATGAAATGTGTATCGGTTATCAAACATTTCAAGAACTGCAAAGACTTAAGTTTTTTGTTGTTTTGCCTTTTTTTTTTAAGTCATCCCTAGGCACCCAATGCCTTTTGCTGCTAAAAACATGTTTTATGATGAACGTTGGAAGGAGAAGCAGCAACGAGGTTTCACCTGGTGGTTAAATTTTGTACTTACCCCAGATGACTTCAATGTAAAAACAAATACCTCACAAGGTAAGAGTACAAAAATTGTCTTCTTGTTTTCTTAAGCTTTATGGAATATACTTTATTAACACTAACAAGTAGTGGTACTCATTTAACACTATACCTTCTCAGAGTCATGTTGTCATATTTTCCCCTTGTGGTAAGTGTGGGTGGCTCACTATCTCATGGCAAGCACAGCACACCAGACGCCTGCATGGGGAGGGTGTTCAGCAGCAAGAACGCACTGGAATGTGTGGCTGTGGCACTCCTCAGTGGGTGGTGAGTGGGGAATCCCACCTGCTGGAAAATACTATAGCTGGCACTTGACTAAAAGGATAACCTACTTTTTGCTCTATCTTTAGCTTCATTTGAAAAAACCGAAGATGGAACCATTAGTCTTAAAACTGAATTCCTAGCACTGCTTACTTATGAAATAAGTGGTCTTATATTTAATAGTTGACTAGTATTCTTGTACTTGACAACATATGTATAGTGCAACAGCTGACAAGCTTCCTGAAGGATAAATCATCAATCAGAATAAAAATAACAAAATGTCAGCTTTAAGAGGGGAAAAAATAAATGAGGTGTGCAAAGCTGCCTTTATCTGAGATGTAAATGCATGCTTTTTGTGTGTGTTTAAACAGTAAATGCAGCTGCTCTTATCTTGGGGGAAGAGAACCATCACAAAAGGAGCCTTCCTAAGGCACCCACGAAGGATGAGGCGTCTCTGAAGGCGTACACGGCTCGCCGCAAGCTGAACCGGCTGCGGCGCGAGGCCTGCCGCCTGTTCACCTCCGAAAGCATGGTCAGAGCCATCCAGAAACTCGAGGTGGAGATCGAAACCAGGCGCCTGCTGGTCCGCAGGGACAGGCACCTCTGGAAAGACATAGGTAAGAGGACTGAAACCTGGAATTCTCTCCTCTTGTGAGTGGGAAAAGGGTTATTTGCACACTGAGTTTGTTTAATCTGAAATCGGTTCATAGAAATTTTTGCATTAATCTGAAATGTTTGCTGGATCTAATATTAAAAGATGCTTTCTTGCAGGGGAAAGGCAGAAAGTCCTTAATTGGCTTTTATCTTACAACCCTTTATGGCTGCGTATAGGTCTGGAGGTAAGTTCACTCTATAAGTATATTCTATAATCTAAGTTTAAAGGACATTTAGCAATTGTTTTAGAGGCTGTTTTGGGTTCTTTTATATTTTCTGTCATATTAATTCAGGTAGGCTCAATTCAGTTTTAGCATGATGCATATATTTTAAATTGTTACAACATATTTGCTTTAAAAAAGTGATTACCTTATTAAGAAGTAAAATATTTAATCAACGATAGTGGAAGTTAATTCCGTGACCCATAACACAAAAGCATGTCCCTGTGAGTTTCATTTTACTGAACCAGAGAAGAATGTGGTCATCTTAAAGAAGTTCCTGATTGATTTCTCAGATGTAGATGATCCTTCATGTTTTGAAATGAGATTAGATCTGAAATTTCCTTTACATTTCAGGGACTCATTTGAAAATTGTTTGCTATTTAGAGACAGATTTCCATTATTTTAGAGATTCAATAATGTATATTGTTCACAAAATCACATAATATTTAAGGTAACTTTTAACACTTCTGCTTTTTTCCTCTTGTTTCATATTAGACTATTTTTGGAGAACTGATAGCTTTGGAGAGTAATAGTGATGTTATGGGTTTAGCAATATTTATCCTTAATCGCTTGCTGTGGAACCCTGACATTGCAGCTGAGTACAGACATCCCGTCGTGCCCCACCTTTACCGGGAAGGTAACAACTACTTCCAGAATAATTCATTTGTAGCACCTCATTTTTAAACTATCACTTACTGAGTTCCATCATTTTAGGTCATGAAGAAGCTTTGTCAAAATTCACACTGAAAAAATTGCTGCTGTTGGTTTGCTTTCTGGATTGTGCCAAACGGTCCAGAATGATTGACCATGACCCCTGCCTCTTTTGTAAGGATGCAGAGTTCAAGGTGAGAGCTGTGATTTGATGTCTTCCTCCAGTATTGTCCTAAGACTCAGTGTAGAATTTTTTTATTGTTTTTAATCTGACAAAAGTTAAAGCTATGTGACTTGCTAAAAATAATTTTTAAAAAAGTTATTTTAAGAATTAGGCAAGGGAATATGAAATGTAATTTGAGAAGTACAAGGGATGAAAATTGTATTGTGATTGACAATATTGTAGTGTTAAGATTTCTTTTTTTTTTTTTTTTAACTTTAGGCTAGCAAAGACCTTTTGCTTGCATTTTCCCGGGACTTCCTGAGTGGTGAAGGTGACCTTTCCCGCCATCTGGGTTTCCTAGGACTACCTGTCAGTCATATTCAAACTCCACTTGATGAATTTGATTTTGCTGTAACAAACCTGGCTGTGGACTTACAATGTGGCATTCGTCTTGTGTGCGTTGATACAGAGTTCTATTGAAATATTTATTTTCTTTTATATAATACTTTATTTGAGCTCATCAGAGGCATTAAACCATGCAATTACCTTTGTTAGGAGAACAGTGGAGCTTCTGACCAAAAACTGGAGTCTTTCAAAACAGCTGAGAGTTCCTGCAATAAGTCGGCTACAGAAAGTGCATAATGTTGATATTGCTCTCAATGTCCTTAAAGAGCGAGGAGTGCACTTGAAAGATGAAACTGGTAAGGCCTAGAAATCAGGATTATTCTAAGTGCATCAGATAACTACTGCACACTTTAATCCCTCTTTTTATTTGATAGGTGCTTCAATTGACTCCAGGGATATTGTGGATAGACACAGGGAACGAACGTTAGCGCTGCTGTGGAAAATTGTCTTTGCCTTCCAGGTACTATTCAATTGATTATTTTGTTTTGTTTCTGCTAGTTACAAAGAAGTAAAAAAATGAAAACACCACTCTTTCAGGAATATTTTATGTTTGTGAAAGCCTCTACTAATCAAATTTTAGACTGAAATTATTTGCTCTGTACATTCAAAGCTCCATGTAAACTTTACTAAACTGCTAATTGTTCCCTAACAATACAGCTTGGATAATGTTTTAACTGTGCTTTTACTTACACATTTGTTCAAGTTTTTGGAAAAAAACTAACTTCTGAGTTTATGCTGTATAGTAGCAGAATTCATACTTAAAAGTAAAATAATGTTGATCAAACTGCAGGTAGACTCTTAGAAACCGAAAAGGACATTTTGATGTTACACTGATAGCCAATTATAGAGTAATCTCTGAAGCTATAGCTCTTCTACTCTTTCTCCCTTTTATCTTAAACATCCTTGAAATAAGAATGAAGATTTCTTAGGCATTACTGCAATGACATTTCAAAAGATAGTAGAGGAATTAAAAATAGTTTTCTTAAGACTGTTTTAAGAGTTGAGTCAGAAGGTATTTTAAAAACAAGTGTCCAACTGACAAATCAAATTGGAAGGACCATAATGTATGAAAGGCAAAATAAGATGAAAGTTGAGGTGGAATTTCACATCTAAGTAGTCAGGAATGTAAGTGCTATTAAGTATATGTAAAGCAAGAATATTAAAGACTTTAGCCACAGAACTATCACTAAGATAGGACAATATACTGTTACACAATTAAGTAGTTAACTTCCTTCAGTTAGTTCTTCTGATGCACATGTCACAGTTGCATTGCTTTTGATTGGAGAAATAACTTGAGTGAGTAGTGGCTTTATCCAAGCCCTGCTACTTGTTCTCCAACCAGCTGAAGTCCTTTTGGAGTCCCTTAATAGAGGGGGATTGGTACATGGGCTCAGTGGAACTGCAGGCAGGACTCTGAAATTGTTGTTTCCTCTGAGAGCACATTGAAATTACAGAGGGAATTTCCCTGTTTCTCTCAACTATTAACTAATGCAGTAACTCTTTTACACAACAGTGGGAAGAGTAGGTTTAAGGTTTTTTAATCCGCCATCTATGCTGGCAAATCCAGATTATCCACTTCTGATTGTTTGGCAGGTACTCCTAAGAAGTGAGTGTAGATTCTCTTTAAAATGCCATATCTAAAACTCTGTATCCAGCAGCTGTAATGCAGGACGTGTCACTGTTAACATGTCCATTTTTTGTTTTTCTTCCCAACAGGTGGATGTTTTTCTGAACGTGGAGGATTTAAAAGACGAAATTGAGTTTTTGAAGAACACATACAAGACAAAAGCACTATTGGGTGTTACCAAGACTTTTCCAAATTATTTTAGAGTACAGGAAGACAGTAGTAACTTCTCACCTCAGACTTACAGTGAAAATGTGAAGCTGCTGATGGCATGGGTTAATGCTGTTTGTAGATTTTACAATATCAAGGTAAATAGTTTTCTGTACACTTGCACAAGTACACCCTGTGCTGTTGTAATTCTTTACAGAGCAGAGTTCTTCATCAAATATGTAGTAGAAGTCAATGTCAATTTGTAAATATTCTTCTGGACTTTGTTTACTCTGATTTGAAAGAACGATTGTTCTGTGAATTTAGCTACACCTCTCTTTTTAAACAAATCTAAGCAAAAAAAATATCCCTTCCAGTTAGTCTTGTGCATAAAAATGCTTTTTAAGAAATAGAACTTTTTTTTGCTGGAATGGAAATTGTTTGTGGACTTTTACTGAACCTTCATTTTAAAAGTATTTGTGCATAGAATTTCCAGCGTTTATAAAAACTACAAGAATTAAACTAATTTTTGGGATAAGGTCAGGTAATCTCCTCAGAGATGTTTGTTTAGTAGGGATATGTTTGCTCATTCCAAGAAGGAAAGCCCTGGTCAGAGACCTGACTCTGGTCACAATACAGTACCAGCTGCGAGTCTTTCTGAAGAGTAAAACAGAGCTCTTAGGACTGATGCAAATTCAGAACTTATTGCTGCATTGAAAACCTAGTGTAAAGGTATCTACAGGAGTTTATTTGGGGTCCTGCTGTAGAAAGATTGCTTCATAAATGTTTCCCTTGTAGATTCACTGTTTAATGACTCATACCTCTTTTGTTTCTGGGCTCTCACAGCTGTATGGAACTGTACAGTAAATGTTCAAAAGAAGTGCTAGCTACCTAAATTTTTTTTGTTCAAGAATAATTTGCACTTGGTCACATTTAAAGGTACAAGAGAAGAAATTCTATATCCAGTTTATACCAATTGACTAGTAACAAAAATTCAAGGAATTTGTATTTTATTTAACAGGTGGAAAACTTCACAGTGTGTTTCTCAGATGGCAGAGTATTATGTCATTTGATTCATCACTATCACCCTTGTTACATGCCTTTGGAAGCCGTGTGCCAACGAACAACTCAAACTGTAGAATGTTCAAGAACTATTACAGTGGGACTAAACTCTTCCTCCTCATCTGAGTCTGACACTTCTCTAAATGGTGTGGAAGAAGTGTTTGATCAGAGTGAGTTATTTGATGTACAGAAGTTATGTTAAATATATTTCTTTGCATAATTTGATTTGACTAATGTTTTATCTTTACGAAGCTGTAACTCCCTCAGTCCTATACAAGCAACTCTTGGACAATGAAAAGCAAAACTTCCAGCTGATCAATGCTGCAGTTTCTGACCTAGGCGGGATACCAACAATGATTCATCACGCAGACATGTCAAATACAATTCCTGATGAGAAGGTAAAATGCCTTTAGAGTTGATATAAATGTGTTCTGCCCTGATGTGTGTCCTGCTCTTTTGTACAGCCCTTACCCTGCTGTGTTCTGGGTTTCTGTAGGTTGTTATCACCTACCTGTCATTTCTGTGTTCACGGCTTCTCAGCCTTCGCCAAGAAACTCGAGCTGCACGATTAATTCAGGCTGCTTGGAGGAAGTACAGACTGAAAAAGGAACTGAAACTCTCTCAGGTACTCTTTGCTTGTGCAAGATTCATAGCTTCTACATTAAGAAAAGAAGAGAATATTAATTCTATGGAAAATACAGGTTTGTTGGACTAACATTGGCATTTAAACTAATGAATGCCATTTCTATCATCAAAATATGTGGCCTTCTTGGTGGTGTAATCTACTAAACTCCACTTTTCTTTTAGACTTCTGAAGTAATTACAGGTGTTTGGAGGCTACTATTCTTTTTGTGTGTCACCCCTTGAAGTCTTCTCCCAATATTTCAAATATAAAATAATTGCACTCCTTCCTTGAAACTAAAGGAGTAGTTAATTTCTATTAATGTCTAGAAGATGCGAGGAGTAATTAAACTTCTGCATGGATTTACTATTTTTGTTAAGTAGTCAAGGTTCACCAGTCTTTGAATTGAATTTCATGAGTTCTGATATTTTGTATCTTGATTTTCTGGTAGTTATACCAGATTTAGTGAAGGTTTTAAAACTATGACACCTGAAGTTTGATAAATGCCACCACTGTGTCTTGCTGGGTTACATATTGATGTTAGAACAGTGTTCAAGTTAAATATTCTAAGAATCTGTGGTGTAGAAAGTTCTATTTAGGCTTTTTCATCACCAGTTTCTTTCCTGTATAAAATCTACACAACCTTAATGATGATGACAAAACATTGCCTTTACAACTCTTCTGAAATAACTAATAGTGAAGATGCTGGTGGGGGAGAAGGAATCAAAACCAAAACCTTTAAACGTTGTAGGCGTTATTTTTATTATTTAATCTTATAATGTGTGCATATGTACTATAATTTCATGAAATTGCTATAGATAGTTATTCAAATAAAAAAATTGAGTGAAAATTCCATAGGTAATGTTCAGTGAAAATCTACTCTTTGCAGGAAAGAGACAGAGCTGCTCGGATAATTCAAAAATCTGCAGTGAACTTCTTGGCTCGCCGACGCATCCTGAGGAAAGAGAACGCAGCCATTTTCATCCAGAAGCACTGGAGAGGATACTTGGCCAGGATGACTCTCTTCAATCTGAAAAAAGCAAAACTGGAGGAAGCCAGAAATAGATCTGCCACAGTCATTCAGGTAATACAATCTAAAGTGAGATTACACAGCAAGGAAACTGCCTGAAACCTCTTAAGAAAGAGCCTTGCTAAGGACCATGTGTGCTGCTTGCAGCAATTAACGCTTTCATGAAATATAGTACTTTTAAAATTTTTTTCCCCTCTGCTTTTGAGAGGTTTATTAAGTTTTTCTTTCCAGGGAAGGATGGTAATGTGCTATAAAATCAACAATTATTCCTTCTTGGTGAATATTTTGGAGTACCATAAGTATTAAAATACAGGGTCTTAAACACTTAATGTAAGGACTGATTGTGTTTATTTTCTTCTTTGCAGCTGCTGAACATTACTTAGAGAAGCTTTAAAAAAAAAATTTAAATTACTCTCCTAGTGTTATGTTACCTGCAGTGGGCACATTCAGAGTGGCAGAAATGGCAATGGTAGTTTGGGCAGTTAATTCAGTTTCTCAAGATACTTTCACCACCGTTACCCAAAGATAAATATTGCACTCCTAAAACTTTTCAGAATGGATACTAAAGAATCGCTGATTTATCAGATAGTGTTAAAGGGAATCTGCTGTTACCAGGGCAAACTGAGGCTTTTCCCAGAATTAAAAATTCTTAAAAACCATTTAGCTTTTACTTTTTTCTTTGTTTAAAATAGATTTCTGGATTTGACTTCCTAGGGATTAAGACCCAGAGATGAGCTCAGTTGGTTAGAGCATGGTGCCAATACCACCAGAGTCATGGGTTTGATCCTGGTGTGGGCCATTCAGTCCAGTGTAGGACTCGATCTTTGTGAGTCCCTCCCTGTGGCAGTTGAGATGGATGCAACTTGACACACAAAAGTTCATATGGCAATAGCGAATTTTACTGAGTACAGTTCCCTTCTATATGGTTTCCAAAAACCCCTGTGGTTGGTCCTAATTGGCTGAATTTGGTTACCACCCAGCTCACTGGCCAATGGCTGCCTGTGTCCATGCTCATTGGGGATTGGCTGGCGTCTGCTCTTTGAATTTGTATCTCCCGGTTTCTCAGTGGTTTTTCCTGGGTATGTTTGCTTCTTTTCCCTAATGACATAGACTGGTCGAGTTCTAATTACTGTTATCTATGACTGTAAGGCCTCCAGGCCAGATGTTAGCCATCACACCTTCCTGTGGTTCTGATAAGTATAGGAATAAGAAATCTTATAAAGTCTGAAGATGACCTCATTCATGCTTAACTCAACATACTATGAAGAAAATACTAAAGTTTTTCTTTTTTTACCTGCAGGCTTATTGGAGGAGACACTCTGCAAGGAAAAGATACTTACAGCTCAGACACTGTGTTATTTTTGTACAAGCAAGGATAAGGATGGTGAAGTCTGTTGCTGCATATAAACAAATTGTTTGGGCTACTGTTACAATTCAGAGACATCTGCGTGCAACTAAGTTGGCAAAAATAGATCGACAAAGATATGAAATCCTGAAGTCTTCAGCACTTACTATTCAGTCTGCATTCCGAAGATGGAGAAAATACAAAATTCAACAGAAAACTAAAGCAGCTTTGGTGATTCAAAGTTATTTCCGAAAATGGCAATCTTCAAACCTGGCTAAGAGAAGAAGGGCTGCCCTTGTCATACAGTCTTGGTACAGGATGCACAGAGACCTGAAGCAGTATCTACACATTAAGCAAAGTGTTATCAAGATTCAAGCTTGGTACAGGTGTCAGCTGGCCAGACGTGCTTACCAGGAGCACAGGGAAAAAATAGTGACAATTCAGCAGTATTACAGAACTTATAAACTGGGCAAAGCTGAGAGAGAGTCTTATTTGCAAAAGCGTGCAGCAGTGATAGTTCTCCAGGCTGCTTTTAGAGGCATGAAGGCACGAGAGTTGTACAGACAAGCAAAAGCAGCACGTGTTATTCAATCCCTGTGGAGAATGAAACGAGAGAAGCAAAGATTCCTGCAGTTACGAAAATCTGTTACCACATTGCAGTCACACGTGAGAAAATACCAACAAGTAAAAAGATACAAAGAGATTAAAAATGCTGCTTCTGTAATTCAAACCCGGTATAGGGCACATGTGGCTGCTAAAAAAGCAGCTGCTGCTTTCCAGAGGGTGCGCCTGGCTGCCATTGTTCTCCAGTCTGCCTACAGAGGGATGCAAGCCAGGAGACAGGCTTGCATCCTGAGATCTGTGATCAAAATTCAGTCCAGTTTCCGTGCTTACATCGCCCGGAAGAGATTTAAAAACTTGAGAGATGCCACAGTGAAGATTCAAGCTCTTGCGAAGATGAGGCAAGTCCGTAAGCGTTACTGTGCACTGAGGGAAGCAACACTGTATGTCCAGCGAAGGGTTCGGTCTCGGAGACATGCTCTTCAGTTTAAAGAAGATTATAGGAAATTGAAGAGAGGTTGCATAAGAATTCAGGCTCTAGTTCGAGGATATCTTGTCAGGAAACAAATACAAAGGTGGAGGGAGGCTGCCATATTACTTCAGGCCTGCTACAGAATGAAAAGGGACCGGCAACGGTACTTAAGCATCTGTAGTGCTGCCACTGTCATTCAACAACGTTATCGTGCCTGTAAAAAGACCCGGTGTCACAGGCAGGAGTTCTTGCAAGTTAGAAAAGCAGCTGTGTGTTTACAGGCAGCCTACAGGGGTTATAAAACACGCAAAAAGCTCAAACTTGAATGCAGAGCTGCTATTAAAATTCAGGCTGTTTTTAGAGCTCATGCTGCACGAGTGAAATACAAGGCAATGGTTCAGGCCTCCATTGTGATTCAGAGGTGGTACAGAAATTGTCAGGGTGGTAAGAGGCAAAGGCTGAACTTCTTAATGACAAGAGCAGCAGTGCTTTCTTTACAAGCAGCTTTTCGTGGCTGGAAGGTGCGAAAGCAGATTCAAAGACAGCGTGTTGCTGCTACTAGGATACAGTCTACCTTCAGAAAATTCATGGCTGTGAAGAAATTCAGGCTTGTGAAGCATGCTGTGCTAACCATCCAAAGGCATTACAGAGCCAAGCTTCTAGGCCAGAGACAACGGCAAGAATACGTTCAGCTGCGAAATGCTGCAGTGTGTCTTCAGGCACTATGGAGGGGGAAAGCTGTGAGAAAAATGATTCAGAAGAAACATCATCTTGCAACAATTATTCAGTCCTATTACAGAATGCACATAAACCAACTAAAATACAAGAAACTAAGACAAGCCACTTTGGTGATTCAGAAATACTACAGAGCCTACTGTATGAAAAAAACCCAACGTGCAGTTTATCTAAAAATCAAGGCAGCTGCGTTAGTCTTGCAGTCTGCTTACCGTGGGATGACTGTGAGGAGAGAACTGAACAAACTAAACAAAGCTGCTACAACTATACAGGCTGCCTTCAAATCTTTCCTGGTCAAGAAGGAATATGAAAAACTCAGATCTGCAGCTATAGCCATTCAAAGACGTTACCGTGCAGTTATTCATGCTAAATGTCAAAGGCAGAGGTATTTGTCTTTAAAAAGAGTCACAGTCCAGGTGCAGGCGATTTACAGAGGTGTGAGAGTGAGGCGACAGGTTCAGTGTATGCACCAAGCAGCTTTTTGCATCCAAGCTACGTTTAAGATGTATTGCATGAGCATAAAATATCGGTCAATGAGAACGGCAGCAATAAGAATTCAAAGGCAGTACAGAGCATTTTGTTTAGGTAAAGTACAACGCAACAAGTACTTGGAACTAAAGAAGTCTGTTATCATCCTTCAGGCTGCTTGCAGAGGCAGGAAAGTCCGACAAGACTTAAAAACTATGCACCAGTCAGCAGCAATAATCCAGTCCTATTATCGGATGCACAAACAACAGAGGGATTTCAGAAAGGTGTTGCTTGCAACGAGGCACATTCAGCAGTGGTTCCGTGCTCGTAAGGAGAGGGATGCACAAGTTCACAACTACATGATTATGAAAAATGCTGTACTACACATCCAGGCTGCGTTCCGTGGTATGAAAACAAGAAGGCTCATCAAAACCATGAATGAATCGGCTGTGATTATTCAAAGAAGGTTTAGAACTTTTCTTGAAAGAAAACGTTTTCTTTCCATTAAGTCAGCTGCTGTTGTAATTCAGAGAAAATACAGAGCAACAAAACTAGCAAATATTCAGCGTCAAAAATACCTCTCTCTCCTTAATGCTGCTGTTACCATACAGTCTGCTTATAGAGGATTTGTGGTAAGGAAAAAAATGCAGCAAATGCATCAAGCTGCTACAGTTATTCAAGCAATGTTAAGAATGCATAAAATTTACACTTCTTATCAAGCACTCAGACTAGCTTCAGTAATCATACAGAAACGTTATCGAGCTTACAGAGAAGGGAAGCATGAGAGAGAAAAGTACTTTAAACTGTACAATTCTGTTTTAGTTCTTCAAGCTGCCTACAGAGGAA
Source organism: Dicaeum eximium (assembly GCA_013396995.1). Classification (NCBI taxonomy): domain Eukaryota; kingdom Metazoa; phylum Chordata; class Aves; order Passeriformes; family Dicaeidae; genus Dicaeum; species Dicaeum eximium. The sequence continues at coordinate 158,607 of VWZP01002400.1, read as the reverse complement.
TGAAAACAAGATGCTTCCTGAAGAGACAACATGAGGCAGCACTTAAAATACAGAGAAACTACAGAATGTATAGGCAGTACTGTCATTACAGAAGAGTTCAATGGGCAGCCCAGCTAATACAGAGGAGGTACAGAGCCCACAGGCTCAGGAAGATTGCTGTAGAGCATTACACTTCATTGAAGAAAGCAGCAGCTTGTATCCAGAGGGCTTTTAGAGACATGCAAGCGAGAAAAAAACAGCGAGAAATGCACTATGCTGCAACTGTGGTTCAGAAGAACTTTAAAGCCTTCAGAGAACGTCAAGGATATCTCTCTCTTAAAGCAGCTACTCTTGTCTTTCAGAGAAGGTACCGAGCTTTGGCTCTGGCAAGGCAGCATGCTTTGGAATATCACTCTCTCCGCAGAGCAGCTATTTGCATCCAGGCTGTGTACAGAGGTGTCAGGGTGAGGAGGAGTCTCAAGCACATGCATTCAGCTGCCAGTACAATACAGGCAGCCTACAGAATGCTCAGGGATAGAAGGGCCTATCAGAATATGAGAATTGCAGCTATGGTTATACAGAACTACTATCGATCCTATTTGAAAGGAAAGAACCAACGCAAGAAGTATCTGACAATGAAGAATTCTGTTCTTGTTATTCAAGCAGCATACAGAGGCATGAAGGCACGGCAGGAACTGAAAGTCCTGCATGTTTCAGCAGCTGTAATCCAGTCCAGCTATCGCATGTATGTACAGCGTAGGTGTTACAAACAGCTGTGCTGGGCTGCCACAGTCACGCAGCAGAGGTTCAGAGCCAAAATGGCAAGAGAAGCTGCCATGAGAAATTATGCAGAAATAAGAAAGGCTGTCATTTGCCTTCAAGCTGCTTTTCGTGCTAGGAAAGCCAGGCAGTTGTATAAAGCCAATGTTGCTGCACGGCGCATTCAGTCGTTCCTACGAATGTGCGTGGAGAGGCGACGCTTTCTTGCCCAGAAATCCGCAGCAGTAACGATCCAGTCCATGTTCCGGTGCCAAAGAGCACGGACTCGCTATGCCCTGATCCGGAGCTCAGCAGTTGCTGTTCAGAGGTGGTACAGGTCATGCCTCAGGGCTCGTTCACAGAGGGCACAGTACTTGGCTCAAAGACAAGCAACAGTAGTTATTCAGTCTGCCTTCCGAGCTATGAAAGCAAGAAAAGCAGCAAGGCAACTACGAGCCGCAAGAAAGATTCAGTCTTTTCTTCAGATGGCTCTGCAGCGTAGAAAATACACCCGACTGAGAGCAGCAGCTGCTACATTGCAGTCCTATTACTTAATGCACAAGTGTAAATCACAGTATATGAGCTATAAAAGAGCAGCAGTTGTCCTGCAGCGGCACTACCGCTCCCACCTGACTGTGAAGCACCAGAGAATGGCTTACTTACAAACCCGCAGGAACATTGTCCTTGTGCAGGCCACAGTCAGAGGATACATCCAAAGGAAGAGGTTTCACCAAATGAAAGAAAGCACAATTAAAATTCAGGTACTTCTGAATGAATAGTACTAGGATTTGGGTGTTTTAATTTCATTTGTAGGTGTTTTAAAGATTTACTGTTCTTGCAAACCACAGTTTAAAACTAAAGTAGAATCAGTTTCTGAAGTTTACTACAGGGCGGATCTATAAAGCCTACTACCACTGTACACGGAAATAAGGTTCTTTAAGACAATTGAGTTTCACCTCTAAATATTAGTGGCTTAATCAATGTTTTCTTTGATGGGAATATGAATGAAAGCTGTCTTGATGTATTGTATGAGAGGGCACTGGTAGTGGATATAAAGTGACATAAATGGCAAAAACCACAATTGGTACATTCTTAAGGACTCATGTTTAGGAAGGTGTGAGTAACTCAATCATGTTACTCTTCCTAAGTTTACTAATTGGCTCTAGACTAATCAAAGTGCCTAACTAACACTTTGAAGAGGAATTTAAGGAGGGAAATTCCCCCAAATCAAGGAGGAGAGGGAAATAAATCATCTCTCATAATAATTTGTGGCCCTGAGAAGCCTGATCTAATGGGTATCCCTGCCCATGTTGGGTGGGTTGGTACTAGACCATCTTTAAAGGTCCCTTCCAACCCAAACCATTCTAGGATTCTATGAGAATGTCTTAGTTTGCTTTTACTCTCTTGTTGGAGACCACATGGTCTACTTAACTGATAGAAATGAGATGGGCTTTCCTCACCTCCATGTTTTGGGGGCATTGGTAGCTGCTTAGTTATTTTCTGAATATTTCACTTATACATCCTGAACAATATAAGGATGGTTACTTTCCTTAAAATGTAGAAAAAAGCACTTTTGACATTGGAAATATGTTTATTTAATTGTTGTTTTTATAACAAGACAGTGAGTACAGCTGTACACAGAAATATGCAAACATGCCCAGCTGATATGATGCAAGTGGTGAAATATTCCAATTTTGTCTTTTTCTTTGAAGGCCTCTTTCCGTGGATTTATTCAGAGACAGAAATATCTTCTGTGGAAGTTTTCTGCTGTGTTAATACAGCAGCACTACAGAGCCCATCGGATGCGAAATATTGATCAACACAGATTCCATCAAATGAAAAAAGCTGCCATTACAATTCAGGTAATCATAAAAATGTTTTTCATTGAGTGTTTGTTTGGGTTTTTTAATCTCTTGTATTTGTTTCTTCACAATATAGTTATTTCTGCAGACTAATTTTAAAGAATGGCGTTTGTGCTGTTTCCCTGAGTATGTTTCACTTGCTTTTGGAAACATATTGTAGTTGGGAGAAATTAAACATTTGTAGTATTTTAGATGTAAAAATCACAAAAATTGTTCCTTTTGATGTGATAGATTTCTTTTCAATTTTGTTCATTCCATGAACAGTTCTGATTTTTTGTTTTTGTTTTTTTCAATTTCTCTAATAGGCAGCGTACAGAGGTTATAAAGCCAGACAGTGGGTTAGCAAAATGAGAGCAGCACAAGCCATCCAAGCCTGGTTCCGAGGTCACAAGGCACAGAAGGAATACTTGTCTGTGCTCAGAGCTACCCTTGTTATCCAGAGGCACTTCAGAGCCAAGCAGCTGCGGACTCGGTAATACCCCATCTGAGATACATCATTCCACTTTTCAAAGCTTTTACTGTGTAATTATTTAGTGCTGCACTGCACTCTTTAGAACTCTTCAGGCTCTCAGGCTCTGCCCCTGCAGCATCTTTGTAATGTGCATGAGTATAACCCTATTGGTGCAGGTGGGGTTGTTTTTTTGCACAAGATTTTCATTACATTTAATTGTTTTCCTGGAATGGAAGCTCCTTCACAAGTTTAAATTATGTTTATTGGTGCTCTAGAAAGCGTAGTAGGCCTTGATCTTCTTTTTACTTCTCTTTTTTGCAAGAAAGATGGTCTGGATATTGTTAAAATTCCAGCATACAACTTGTAGGTTGAAAAACTGTTTCATTTTATTCCACAGTGGAATAGTTAAAGTGGTTTATGTTTATTTTGCTATGAGATCAGCCTGGCAGCTCATCTCATTCTGAACTGTCCCATGCCAGTAGCAGTAGGGGATGCTGTTCAGTGATACAAGGTCCACCCTCAGAATCCTTGCTTTTTAAACATCCCTGCTTATTCCTGTTGTTATCCTGTTGTATGTCAGTCTGTCCAATGCCTTTTAAACTGCTGTGTCCCTCCCCAGCCTCCTTTGGCAGTAAGTTAAGGAAATACCTCCTGTGGGAAACCAGAAAGTATCTTCGGTTTAAAATCAGTCTTTCTGCCACTGCTGCTGGCTATTCCCATTTTCTAGTGTTCCAAGATCTGGTTGAGATAACCTCAGCTTTCCCAATATCTATCTTAACAATTTCATAAATCATCACTGTTTTCTTACTTAAAAATGCATTTCCATGTTAGGTTTTTGAAAATGAAGTCCTGTGCCCTTACCATCCAAAGAGGCTGGAGAGCGACCTGCAGTGCGCGAACTCTTCGGCATCAGTTTCTGGCAACCAGGGGTGCTGCAGTGAAGATTCAGTTGGCATACAGGCAGTACAGGGCCAGGAGACTTCTAAGGGAGGTATGTTTTCATTTGCACTCCCATGTGTCATGGTTACTACAAACGTTTTCAGTGTATTTGAGTGATTTTTGTCATCAATGTGCGGAAGCATAGAAAAGGTGGAACCTGAGCAAAGATTGTTGAAATCAAAGGTGTTCAATCTTCAAAATATTAAATATCCTTTTTTGCTTTAAGCAACAGGGTTGGTTCTTGATTTTGAACAGTTCCAATTCTTGAATTACCCTTCTATATACTGATACCAAAATAAAATGCCAAATTTTCTGCTGGCTTTATTGCTTGCAAAAGATTAAGCCCATATTTTGACCCCATTTAGGTAGTGAAAAGACGTTCCAAGCTGCATTTTATATAAACTGCTACTGTATGAGTTTACTTGTACTTCTCATTCCATTTTTGTTCTTATGATAGAAAAAAAAAAACCTCTAGAACTAAAAATAAATGTATATTGATCCTGGCATGAATGAACAAAAGTTTAATTATCAATGCGTTCTTTAATATCTTTTTCAGAAGCACCAGGCTGCATGTCTGATCCAAAACACATACAGAGGTTTCAAGGCAAGAAGGAAATTTGTTCAACAAAAAGCTGCTGCTGTAATTATCCAAAAACATCTGCGGGCTTGGCAGGAAGGCAGGCTTCAATTTATGAAATACAATAAGACTAGAAGAGCTGTCATTAAACTGCAAGCATTTATCCGGGGTTATTTAGTCAGGAAAAAGGTTGGTATAATTCAAATTAAAACTTTGCTTTGGATGTACAGTATCTCTAGAGCTGTTTTACCATTAATTGTTACTGGCAAGGAGAGTAAAACTTGATTTCTTGGTGTTGAAATCAAGTTTGTGTTGGCTGCTTTGAGTATTGGGCAGGTCAGAATAGATCAAACACAGTTTGAGCCTTTTCTTACAGTTCTTTGGAATTAAAGTAGATTTTCACTGTTGGGTGTTGGTTTAACTTCTGAGATCTTTGTGGGTTACCTCTAACTGATAACTCTGCACACATAGGCTTGCAGTGAAATTGTTCTCTGCCATGTATTGATGACGTTTCTTACAATCACTGCTCTGTGTTACCATTTAGATTAGAGACCTAGTACTGCAGAGTGGTAGCTTACTTTAGTTCTGAGGTGATTTTCTGTATCTAATAGTATATTGGTGTGGACTATGTTCTTTGTGTAGACATCCAGCTATCTCAGAGTATGAAAATTAATGGTGTTCACTGTTTTGTTTTCCTTCTACAGATTTCAGAACAGAAACAAAAGAAGAGACTTTTTTATTTTACAGCAGCTGCATATCATCATATCTCTGCAATTAAAATTCAAAGGGCCTATAGGATTCACCTCGCCTTAAAACTTGCACAAACCCAGATCTCATCCGTTGTTATAATACAGGTTGGTCTGATTAAGGCTGAATTATTTGTGTAACAGTCTGACTTGTTTTCTATGAGCTAAGCTGTAGCACTAAGACAATGTAGTTCCTTCACATGTGAAAATAAAGCTAAATTATGGAGGCTATGATTTAATAAATAATGCTGCTTATACACAGCTAAATAAACTCCGGAGGCTTAAGCATTTTAAAGCTGAGGATGGATGGGAAAGTTTGTTTCCTTCAGACCCTCAAGCTTGCTAAAGAAATCTGAATGCTTTCTTAGCCTATTTCTTTATATCCTACTGAAGGTAGAAAAGATCAGAACACAACAACTTGTAAGGTTTGTGAAATGTAGAGCATCTCCTTACACAATCCCTTGGGATACTGTGATTTATTTGGTTGGATGCTTCTGATCTGCCAGTGGTATCAGAGCCTGCATAGATTGCAGCATTTTCATGAAAACAGGTTTCACTTATCTAAAAACAAGATCAAAATCAGGTCTGTATTGCAGCACTACCAAATTGTACACATTATTTTCAGGTCTCCAAACTGACCATTAGCTTAGTGCCAGTATGGGAAGCCAGCACTGGATAAATGGAGAGGCTGAAATGGGAGCTCTGAAATAGCTGTTCTCTGGTCAAGGATGTCATGGCAAACTTTGCTCTACTACTTCTCCATATATACAAATCTGTTATTTCTCCCCATAAGTTAGATTTTCCCTTTAGGGCAAGAGAGAATGGAGTGGAAAAGGGTTTTTTTTGCTCTGATTTGGCACACAGTACCCTGTCTCTCTTCTTTGTTTATAGAAGGAAAGAAACAGAATTGGGAAATGAGCAAAGTGGAGTGGTGGTTCTCCTTAAAAGCCAGCCAAGAGATAACTCCTAGGATACTGTAATGCTGGACACAAGTATAAATTGGGAGAGTTACATATTTTATCTTTTGGTCAGCCCTGAAATGGTCAGACAGTTGGTCTGGATGATCATTGTAGGTCCCTTCTAACTGAAAACCATTCTATCTATCCCCTCCTCTACCCTTCTCTGCTCAGAATGCTTCCCTAGTGGCTCCTAGTTAAGATTCCATTCTGCAGCCTTGCATTTCAGCTGCCCAAGGCCAGTCAGAGTCATGGAGGTTGTTTGTGACTGGTGATGTTTATAGGGCCTGTATCTGCTAAAGCTCACGTTAAAACACTCAGTTTATATCAGTGCTCATTTAGGGTGGGAAAAGGGGAGAGTTTTAAATAAACAAAAAGGTACTTTTGTTTTAAACAGAGCTGGTTCCGAGCGAAAATGCAACGGAGGAGATTTTTAAGGGATTACCAAAGCCTGGTTGGGTTACAGCGCGCGGTTCGAGGCTGGCTGAAGCGCAGGAATGCCGCGGCAGCCGTCATCCAGAGGAACGCGCGGAGCTTCCTCGCCTGCAGGCGCAGGAGGAGGTTTGCTGTGGGAATAATGAAATTTCAGGTAAACTCCTCTTGTAAGAAAATAACAGCTTTGGGTTTGTTTATTTTTATTATCTGGTTTTTTTCTCATGGGTTTTTGGGGAGAGGAAAGAGCTTTGCTTTGGTCGATGACTTAATCAGTGAAATTGCAAGACAAGTCAGCTTTGGTTTAGCCATGAAAGCTGAAGGCAAACAGATCAGGAAGGAATACTAAGCAGATAATGGTTGAAATGACCTAGGTGAGAGTGTGTGTGGACTGAATATGCATGGATTTTTTTGCCTTTTGTCTTGAAAGTCCAGTATTTGAAGATAAACAAATAAACACTGAGTGTTAATAACTTAAAATTGAATACCCAATATGATTCAATACTTTGTTAGATTTGTGTAACACTGATTTGGAATGGTGATGGAAGGTCTTTTGTCTTGTTTCTCCTTTAAAACCTTTACTCTTTGTGGAATTCCTTTTCTGTAGGCATTGTGGAGGGGATATTCTTGGAGAAAGAAGACTGACACAGCAAAAACCAGAGCTTTAAGACACAGTTTAGAAAAGGCTAATGAAAAGAGCAGAGAAGAAAACAAACTGGGCAACAGAACAGCAATTGCAATTGATCACCTTCTAAAATACAAACATCTCTCCTACATTCTTGCAGCACTAAAACATCTTGGTCAGTATTTTGTTTTATTGTAACTGATGGATTTTCAGAATGATAAAACCTGGACTTTTTTCTGCTGAAGAGAGTTCATAATGATATTTAGGCTTTTTGCATGACTATAAAATGTGAGCATTAGAGGGGTATAATAGAGGGTTTTCCAGACTAAAATTAGCTTATTGATTTAAGAACAATATTTAATTTAAATGTTTATGTAGAGAAAGGAAATCCTGGAAGATTGCTCTTAATTTTGTCAGTCCTAGTAGTGCTTCCTCGCCTGCAGGCACAGGAGGAGATTATGTTACACCTAACATAAATTTATGATCATTTTTACTGTCAATATATGTTCTCTGTGGATCATTTTCACTTAATTTTTAGTCTGGAAAATTAAAACTATTGCTTTAAAACACTTACTTAAATCAATGATTGCAGTTTTTACTTTGCACTTTTACTTAAAAATAAAGAAAATCCTGGTTTGCAATTATTTTGCTTGAACTTCAGAGCTTTCTTTTCTCTATTTGTTTTTCTTTATTTGTTTTAGAGGTGGCTACCAGGCTGTCCCCACTGTGTTGTGAAAATATGGCCCAGAGCAGAGCAATCCTCAGTGTTTTCCGTCTGATTCGCAGCTGCAACCGGAGTGTTCCGTGCATGGATGTGATCAGATACTCAGTTCAGGTTCTACTCAATGTTTCAAAGGTAACTTGAGCATTTGCTTTTGCAGGTTTATAAGCAGTAGGCTACTTTATTGTTGTAGTTGTTTATCCACAAAATTTCTGAATAAATCTGGAACAACAGAAGTAGTGGTTTAGAATAAAAATAAGTTCTGATTTTTCACTGTTGTTTTGAAAACAACAACAGTTGTTTATTTACCTTGTAATAGTTATATGGAGGTTTTTGGTGAAAAAATTATTTCATGGCCTTAAGGCATTGCAAGGGTATCACAAGTGTTTTTACATTTCTCTGCAATTATTCTAATTTATTTATTTGAAACATAAAATCAGATCCTATGGGTTTCTAAACAAGCGAGTAACCACAAAAGGCACCTTTTTATAATCTGTTACAATTGTGTAAATACAGAAGCATTTTGTATTGCTTGGATACCAGTTCAGCTACAAATTTATTATAGGGGGAGAATATGGGTTTTGCTTTTCCCTCTAAAAAGTAACCTGTAAACGAAGGATATTTTAAAGATCTGTCTGCAGAAGCTCTCTTGTCTCTTTCTTGTTTAACAGTATGAAAGAACTACTCAGGCAGTTTATGAAGCTGAAAATTCTATAGATACTTTACTAGACCTACTGCAAATGTACAGAGGCAAAGCTGGAGACAAAGTTTCAGAGAAAGGAGGAAGCATTTTCACAAAGACCTGTTGTTTGCTGGCCATCCTTTCAAAGGACTCAAAAAGAGCTTTGGTGAGACCTAAATATTTTGGTTTTAATGGTTTAATTTAACATACTTTCCTTGCATGTTTTGGTGGTGTTTGTAATTTTTTTTTCTCTCTCGTACCTGTTATGGCTGTAATATTAATTTTGACTAAACTCTGGTTTAAAAAAAGATGGTGAACACACTCATATTTTTTTCATTTAAGCTGCTTTTCAACTCACAGTATTGACTGTGCGGTGTTTTCACCTTTCCTCAGGAAATCCGAAGCATGCCAAGAACTGTTTCTTGCATCCAGAGCCTCTATAAACTCACAGCTCGGAAACACAGGATGGATGCAGAGAGAACACTTGTGAAGCAGAAAATAAACACTGCCTTAGGTGGGAGCTCCTCTGTTCCAGTAACTCCTCTGAGAATAAAAACAGTTTCAAGGTAAGCACTTAAAAATTAGTCTTCTATTTCTGCTGTGACATTGAAATATTTTAATGCAAGCCACTAATCTTTTCACAGGATTAAACCAGACTGGGTCCTGAGGAAAGATAACATGCAAGAAGTCGTGGATCCTCTGCAAGCAATTCTGATGGTGATGGACACACTTGGCATTGCCTGCTACTGAAATGTAAATGATGTATAGGAAGATGTATTTGTACAGTATGTATGTAGTAAATGGATAAATGATTTTTAAAAAAAGCAAATAAGTGTTAAACTACCGTCGGAAATGTTTTTTAAATTGCCATTAACATTTTGGTAACTTTTTGTATTGCATACAGTTTTGAAACCCTATTTTGTACTACTATCAAAAGCAATTGTACAATAAAATCAATTCACTGGATTGTACTGGAAATTTCACTGGTGCAGTAATATATTCCTGTCCCACAACTGTGATTATTACAAATAGCATGGGATTCTTCACTCTGATTAGATATTGTAGAATTCTAATAAAAGCAGTTGTTTGTGGGGGACAGTAATGTCTGATCTAGAGAGGTGTAGGAAAGGGCAGCTTGGGCTGTGGATTTCAAAACTGGCTGGTTTTGAGGAGCTTGAGTCTACTTTAGTCATGTCTTGAGGGATCATGTATGGCAGCAAGAAAAGAAAGTATAATTTCTGTTTAGTAAACATTGCAAGATAGTGATGGAACAACAGAATGTTGTAAGGGTGAATTTTAAAATTCTGCCCTGGCATTTTAAGGGAGGTGATCTGTGAGTTTTTTCTTTGTACATACAATGAAGCAATACAGAGCAATACATACAAGCATGCATCTCCTCTGCCTGAAGAGATTGTGTTCATCACAGCATCCCTCTTCATTCTGTTCTCTTCTGCATTTTCAGAATTGCATTTTCTTAGAGAAAGGCCAAGATAATGCAAACTATAAAATTATACCCTCCCATTCCCAAATATAAGCATTATATCTCTAATGATGCTAAATCAACTGATAGCTATTAGTCAGTGAGGTGACTGTAAATGAGGTGCTTTTTTTTTTAATCTGGTTTTGTTAAAAAAAAAAACTTGGAAGACGCTTGCTGTATTCAACACAAGTCAGACAGATAATAATAGTGGCTATGTTGTTCATGTAAGAAACTCCAAAATCATGAATATCTATAGCATGCAGCTGCCTGGTTTACTCAGGGGCTAGGCTGGAGGATGGGAGAATTGTCTATTTCCTCTGATTTCAGCCAAGGTAAATAATCTGATAACAGAATGCCCTTTAAACTTGGGACTCTGGAGGTTGTCAGTGGAACAGTAAATCAGCAAGTTTAAATTGTTCCATAAGCTTGTTGCCTGATTTCACTGTAAAGTGATAAATTACAGATGGAAAACTGTGTCAAATGGAAGTAGAATCCTGCCAGTCTAGTGCTAAGGTATTTGGAGAACTAATATAAATGAAAATAGAAGTTTTTCCATAGAATTAACTTGGTTACAAAATACCATAGACATTAAGGCATTCGTTGAATACCTTTGAAAATTCAGTTAATTATTTACAAAAGTAATGCTTAGGGAGTTTTCACAGGTGGTAGAAACTAGATGGAGATGGTAATGAAGATGAGATTTAAAAGCTATTTTATCTTACTGGTTATGGTGTGTTCATGGAAGATCTTTGCAGAAGGTAAATACACTGAGTTCTATTGTACATTGAATCTAGAATGTGCAGCCTTGGTAACTTAAGTGCAATGTCTTTCATCTCTTAGTACTGAGTAAACACTGCTTTTTAAATTTAAATACAGTTCTGGTGTGACATGGCTGATGATCACAATTCAGCTGTTGCTGATTCCTGTCTAAGCCTCAAAGCTGTAATATTGAAATGTTCAGAATTTAGTTCAGAAGAAAGTTCTTTGGAAATGTCTTTGAGCTGTTTCGAGGCACTTACACAAATTGAATTTTGTACTATTAAAACATTTTATATATTTGACGTGTCTTCGGGAATTGAAGTACTTTTCACTTTGTTACAAAGCAAAAGAGTGGAAGTTAAATGGAACCTGCAGGAGTTAATGTGGGGTGGTCCTGCATTTTTCCATCCTTATTTTCAGCCCTGATTTCTTCTGGTTGTTGTTTTTGGGTCCTTGGTTTGGTTTAGATTTGTTATTTTGGGGTTTCTTTAATTAACCTAATGTCATATTCAGCACTACTCTTTAAAAAGGTTTTCTCCTCTTACTGGGGATTGGTTGTTGTTTTGGTTTTCTTTTTTTAATTGCCATTCCACTTGTTTTTTCCTTAATCTTTATTTCTTGTTTCTTTTCTGTTGACTGTTCTTAAATTCCCTTTCTTAAGCAAGCCTAACTCCTATATTGCCTCCTAGGAGCTTGTCCTACTTTTCTGGTAACATTTTCTGAATTGAGGAGCTGAGGCACTGCTAATCCTGACACTTGTCACTGAATTTTACAGTAGGCATTGGTGTGTTTGTGTAGCAAAGGGTTCTCATGCTTCTGGGCAAAACAGAGTAAAATAAAGGTGTCCTGCATCCAGTTCACACTAGGGGGTTTTATTCTACAGCTGATATTCTTGTGAACCATAAGAGCAAAAGCTGATAAAATTGTAGTATGTCTTCATTTCAGCAGGTCTTAAAAGGCCTTTCATGCTTGTAAGTATTCAGAATTTTATTCTTATTTGAAAGCCTGCATAGTCAAGCTGACATTATATAAATTCATGCAAAAACATTCATATCTGGGCCAAAATTTTTAGTGGGAAATATATTGATCTTTTTTGCAGATACACCTTGTGATTTGCCACAGATAGAAAATGGAAACCTTGCCCAGTACTATTACAGTTTCAAAAGTTACTATTTCCCTATGCGTAAAGGAAAAAAGATCTCCTATTCTTGTATGGTTGGTTACACCACTGAAAGTGGGACTCAAGATGGAAGAATAACTTGTACAGCAGAAGGATGGTCTCCAGTGCCACAATGCTACAGTGAGTTAGCTTTTTTCATCTCCTCATTGCTTCCAGCAGGAACGTTTCCTGCCTGCTTTTCCTGGGACACATAGCAAAGGAAGCTGCATAACAGAAGGGATAAAATGTACAAGGTGCAATCAATTATTTATGTTGAGACTACAGAGGTTTATATATGGAATATTTTTACAGTAATATGTATTTTAAGGGCACTTACCCATTTATATTCTTTTATAAGAACATAAAGTTTTCTTAGTCTGGGAAAACTATTAGTTTTCCCTTAGGTGTACAACTTCTTGAGTCTCCCTAGCTCTAGATTCCTTGGCTGTATTCCATGTGGTTACCAATGGTTTGATGTACTGTTTGATGATTAGAGCACAGTTTATTCAATAGGTCGAGAAAATCAGATTAGATCAGTATAGCTACAAACCCCTTCTTTTGCTTGCAGGAAAACAAAAATATTCCATTCTTTCTTTCTAAACAAGCTATCTTCTTTCCTTCAGGAAAATGCACCAAGCCTCTTTTGGAAAATGGCTCTTTTTACAGTACAGAAATGGACTTCAAAATCCATGAGAAATTGCAATTCAAATGTAATCCAGGCTACCACACCCCAAGCGGTGCTACTGAAGACACAGTGCAGTGTCAGCCACAAGGATGGTCCTTCCAGCCAAGCTGTACTAAAAAACTTGGTAGTATTCTGCATTTTTCTCCTTTCTAATCTGCAGATGTGTATGATTCCACTGTCCTTGCTATACCTGTAGGGCCAAACTGCCTATGACAGGCTGTCATTTGAGTACTCCTAAAGCAGGTACCTAAAGCTGTACCCCTGGGGAAAAACTTGTCAGGTTTCACATGCTGCTGGTTTTGTGCTTTGTAAATGTAAAATGATACATGCAAAATGAATCAGTAGAGGTGAAATCACACTGTTTCAAATAAATCCATTCCCATACAAACTTCCTGTTCCAAATGACGAGTGGAAAACTCGTGCCAACGACTGCATTCGTAGTTATTCATGATTTACCAAGATTTTGCCTGGGATATGGCCACTATTAAGGCGTATCTAAGGGAAACTTGAGAATACTCGCAACAAAAAGAGCAGTTACCATCATGCCTGTGCTTTATCTCTTGGAGAGTCGTGCCAGGTGCCCCGGTTAGACCACGGCAGCTACTCCGGAGCGGTGCGGGCGGTGCGGCTGCACGGGACGCTGCGGTACCGCTGCGAGCCGGGATACCGCAGCGCGGCCGGGAACGCCTCGGAGGCGGCGCTGTGCCTCGCCCACGGCTGGGACCGCACCCCCAGCTGCACCAGTACGTGCTCCTGGCTGGGAACCGACTGATGGTACACGTCACATTCACCCCGGGGAGGGAGCCTTCCTCACTGGGTTTCACTGCTGTGTTTTCTTCCCAGGGGTAACTTGCTCCGCTTTGAGTGAAGTAGCTCATGGAGGTTTCTATCCTGTGAAGAAAATCTATGAAGAAGGAGATGTAGTTCACTTTTTCTGTGACAAGCATTATTCTGTCACTGGATTTGACTCAATTCAATGCTATCATTTTGGGTGGTATCCAGACCCTCCAGTGTGTGAAGGTACCCTTTTTTATATTTTTACTGTGTCAAATTCTCAGAGAAAAGCTCGCACCTACTTTCAAGAAATGCTTTATAAATACAAAATAAAAATACAGGGTTTGTAGAAGTTTGTAGCCTACATGTAAATCAAGTGTTAGTCAAAGGGCAGGTGGCCAAGGCAGCAGGAAGGGAGGCAATGGTAATTGGAACTACATTTCAGTGAACTCTATACTGTCTCTTACTTTTGCTTCTCCAAGCTGTATCCCAAAGAAGCAGGAATCAACAGTGACAGGGAATTTTTTAGACCCTGAAGCTCGATAAACTGTGTTCAGAGTACATGAAGGGTTAACCAGGGTTGCTTAATCCTGCCTTGTGGGATGGGGATGTCCCTCTTGAGAGGCATTAAAAATAAAATTTGTTACAAGTTCCTCTTTAGCTTGTGGTAATTTTCGGAGTTGTACAGCCTCCCCAAACTTTACTTGTCTTGAACAGAATTAATTAGAAGGTGGTCCTGAGGACAGAAACACACGTTTACCAATTGCTATCACTTCCTCCGTTACTGGGGTATCACGGAGAGTCTCAGTAAAGAACAGTCGAAAAGAATGAAAGGTAAACCAGTTGATACAGAACAGAGCAGAAAGCAGCACAAAACAACCTTAGCTACAGCTTAGAATTTCATTTCATACAGTTTACTCCAGCCCTGTGTGTCTTCTCATGACACAGTAGGAACTTTTCTTGAGTGAGTGCAGAGAAGGTGGAGATGCTCAGGAGGATGAAAACAAGGCCTCAATCTACTTTTGAGGATACAGTAATCACAAATTTAATTTAGAGATAGGAAATGGGCTTTGATTATTGCTTCTTCTGTAGCATTAGAATTAATACATAATATGCTTTAAATATTATACAAATGGAGGGTATGGGAAATCTCTATTTCCTGGAGTCCTACAAAGAACATTTTATTAAGTCTCTGTGGAGAAATTACAAATTTGTTTATAGCAGTATGATGACATAATACTTCTATTTTATATTTCTGGAATGAAAAATCACTTGTTTGTTCAGGTCTCCCATTGTATTAAGAAAATTTTATTAAGAAATTATTCTGGCTTAGCCAAAAAAGCCTTTTGAGTGATAGGCTTGCATTGTGTATGGTGAGCTTAATTGTGTGCGTGGTTTTGGTAAGAGAGAAAACAATATGCAATTTTTTATTTTCAGATGTAAAAAATAAATGTCCTCTACCACCACTCCCTCGTGGCCATATCAGCACAGGCAGAAGAACATATCATAATGGAGACAAAGTTCGTGTACAGTGTACCTTGGGAAGGAGAGGATCTGAGGAAATCCAGTGTGAAGGAGGAAAATGGACATCACCCTCTGTCTGTATTGGTGAGTTACTTCTGTGAAGGCTGACAACTGAACTGAAATGATTCTTCAACCCATGCCTTAATTTTCTGGAGAGTCTGTTTCTATATCTGCAAAACTGTTATCCTTCCTCTCTTAAAAGGCTTGAGAGGCAAAGTGCTGCATATCTTGCAGGCAATCTGAGGTTCCCAGATTAAAAAGGAATGAGCTAGGTGAATTCAACTGCCACTTGTGACATCTTCCCTGGAAAACTGGGATTACTACATTTTACAGTGTATCATGTCTGTCTGTTTTAGTACTTTAAAATGAGCTGTTTCTGTGAAAACTGGTTCTGAGTCTCTGCTGTGGTTACAGGAACTGTGGATAAACAGGAATCTGAGGCACCACCACCACTCGAGGCAGATGCAGAAATAAGGGCAAGCCAAACACATCACAACGAAGATATGAGTAGGTGAACATTGCTCTTCTATTTAAAAGGGACCCTCCAATCCAATTATAGGCATTTTATGGCTACTTTTATTCTTTTGCTATAGGACAGTTCCTTATTCTTGACAATGCTTTCATGGGCTACAGATGTCAATGTAGCCAATAAATAAAAGGCCATTGTTACTTATTTTCTAAATTACACCTGCTCTGTGTGGTGTAATTTAAAGCCTGCTCTGTTTTTGTAATTTTATTTCATACAGTGCATCTACTTTCAGTCATTTTGTACCCTTTAATATTATTTGGATATGCAAATTCATGAGTATTTTGATGTTCCTTTGATTAATACTTCCAATGAGGGTTCTTTTGTTTTTTTTTTTGAACCACGCATAGATGAAACATTTCAATTAACAAATAAGATGGTCTATGTCACATAAAAAACCCTAATTTGTATTGAGTGTAAACCAGCAAGAGTCACAAGTAGGCATAGATGTAAAGTGTAGAAGGAACTAAAATGCATGTCTGCAATTCAGAAAGGCAAGTATAGAGTTTCTGAAAATGAAATTTGGAAAAGGAATTATATTGATACAGATTTTGTTTGCAAATTTTTTTTGCTCAGTCTAGTATTGGTCTAATACTTTCACCAGTGTTAATGATGTTGTAACCTAATCAAGATCTAATTGCCTCTCTCTCTATCCCATATCAGAAATGCAGCAAGACTGTGCTTCTCCACCTGTGATTAAAAATGGTGATGTCCTGGGCCCATTACTGGCAAGTTACAAAAATGGTTCCTGGGTAGAATATGGCTGTCAGCGTTACCACTTTTTGGATGGGCCCAGTACTGTTTATTGTGTCCATGGAAACTGGACAGAACAACCAACCTGCTTAGGTGAGTCTTGGAAGGAAACGCAAGGTTTGTCATATGTAATAGAAAAAGGGAAAATTGGAAGTAACCTCTAAATAATCTTTTCATTGCCATATTTTCTTTTTTATTTGAGTTAATAAAGATTCAAGAAATATGAGGATGAATCAAAATCAAATTTTTAGCAGGCCTGTCCTGCTGGGTATCCTCTGGTCTGTTCTTAAAACCACCCAATTAAACAGATTCCTCTGTTTCCTGAGTGAGCTATTTTAGCTATCCCTGAGCTATCCCTTGAGCTATCTCTGTTTCCTGGGAGGATTCTCCAATTTCTTTCCTCCATATTGTCCATTCAGTTAATTTCTTCCTGTCTTTCAATAGATGATTAGAAGAAATGGTGTGGCCATTCCCAAAATGGCTTTTAGATACAATTAACAAAGAATTAGCAATTACTTCTTGGACTTTTGCTTTTAAACTTTCAGGTTTTTTTTCTTTTAATTATGTATCTTTATATCTGTTGTTTCATCCTGGCCTGGACTTTTAAACCTTTCTGTGCTGCTTTTATGTATGCTGCTCAAAACAATGTGTAGAACTTTCACTAGAAAATTACCTATGCCAGCAGGAATATAAACAAGAGTTGTTTATCTTTCCTTCTTTCCTCTAATGAAATAATTCAATTTTACTAACATCCTTTGTTAAATTGGCTCACCTTTCAGTTCGTAATCTACCATGAAAATACACAATCAGTTCAGTTTTAACTGCATATTTCTAAATGTAAAGAAGTTACCTCATCTAGACTGAAAGGTCTGGGTCAGCATTTTTAGATCTTAGTACTCAAATTTAACAAATGCTGTGAAATAATGAAATTTCATTTCCTGTGAGCATTATTTGTCTTGCAAGCATCCCAATAAGCCCACCATCCTTTGCATGTTTTCTGAGATTTCTTTTCAATGCCCACCTAGACAGACCAGAAAGAGCTCATGCTGATGTTAGCTTCAGGAAAATTCCATGTCAATTTGGTGTTACACTGCTGTCACCAGACTGCCACTAACTGAGTTCTCCTTGCCTTTCCCTCAGCAAAGCATCAATAAGGGCCTTTATCAGCCAATGATTCTCATGGAACTTGTAGAAATTTATTGTTGTGGGTGACCTCTGTTAGGCTTTACTGACATTGAACAGTGGTTTAGAAGTTAAGGAGGTTAATAATCTAATGGAAACCTACTCTCCCTGATGTGATCCTGGCACTGGGTTTCCAGAACCTGTCAGAAAGCATCTATTGCTTTTGCATGTGTTTGGTTTTTGTTGTCACTTCAGACCATTTATTTCCATTTGCATGTTTTTATGCATCTGTAGTTCTTTGTCTTGCAAGATTCAGAAGCATTTTAGAACTATTGACTTGGGATTCTCTTTCTTCACTCCTACAAAAGGAAGCTAAGAAATCAGTTAAGGTGGCTTTTAATTAAAATACACTTTTATTTCCTAGAACCATGTACTCTTAATGTAACTGATATGGACAGCAACAACCTAACACTGAAATGGAGACGGGAAGAATTCGTTTTCCTACATGGAGATCTCATAGAGTTTGAATGCAAACAAGGATATGGTTTTCTCCAGACTGCCATTCCATCTCCTGGGAGGACACAGTGTGACCATGGCAGACTGAATTATCCAAAATGTATAATTCAAGGTAAAGCAATGATTTTTTTATTGCATTTTAAATTAATCAATCTTAGACCTATTTAGAAATTATTTGCTTTGCTTTTAGTGTGGGCCTGGAGTCTGTTGTAAATAATCAGTGCTTAGGCTTCAACAATGCAGATGCACAAGACAGCCATATTGTTGAATATAGTCAAGCTTGGAAAAGTGATACACCTTCCTTTGCTGCTCAAGGCTGTAGAAGGGAGGGGGAAGCTCTTCTCCGAGCCAGGAAACTGAAAACTCTGTGGAAAGAGAGCTGTAAAAAGAAAACTTTCATGTTCATTTAATTTATCATAAAGCAGTCAGTTTGTTAGTTTCTTATTCTTAAATGTTTTTATTATTATTGCAGCTGCTACAGAAAAATGTAGCTCTCCACCCTCTATTGCAAATGGAGCTCTTACCCTCCCAGCACTGCCCCAGTATGACAGTGGTTCTTCAGTTCAGTATATTTGCTCTGACTATCATTTTTTGCAAGGCTCTGAGAGAATCTACTGCTCTGAGGGACAATGGACTTCGCCACCAGTTTGTATAGGTAGGTGTGATAAACAAGATAAAGAAGCACTTATTTCTCTCTATAATTCATAGCCTCAAGGAACAGCCTGGTAGTGACCTGTAAGGGCCATCTAGTCCAATCAAACCCTATGAGCAGGGCTGCTCAGAGCCCTGTCCAGCCTGACCTTGGCTGTTCCCAGGAATGGGGCAACCACTGCCTTTCTGGGAGAAGAGAAAACAGGGAAAACTGTTTACCACTCTCACTGGTGGTAATGTCTTTCTTGTGTCTAGGCTGAATCTACCCTGTCATAGTTCTAAACCATAACTCCCTGTCCTATTGCTCCAGGCCCTACTGAAAAGTCTGTCTTCATCTTTCTTATAAGCCCCTTTAAGGTCCTGGAAGGGTACAATGAGGTCTCCCTGGATCCTTCTTTCCACCAGGCTGAACAACCCAAATTCCCTCTAAAATCAGATACTTATAATTTATAAATTGAGTATTGTCAGCTAGAACTTTTAAATCTCAATTTCAGTGTCTTCAGTAACATGAAAGTTTTAATAGAAGCAAGTTAAGCTCATCTGGCGGTTTTATTATTTCCTTAACTATGATATGCCTGCAGTATAATAAGACAATAGGAAATCATTTACAGTTTTAATGTAGCTTGGTCAAAATATTCTGTTCCAAAAAGAATCAATTTATTAACACTGATCAAATCTCTCTTTTTTAGAGCCGTGTACTTTGTCAAAAACTGAAATGGAGGAAAATAACGTGCTGCTGCAATCATTCTATGCAGACCAAGTTTACTTTTACCATGGGGATTATGTTGGCTTTTACTGTAAACAAAACCATTTTGGAGCAGAATCCGGCGCAACTTTATTTCAAGTACAGTGTCAGAGAGGGGAGCTGGCATATCCAAGGTGTGTTGAAAGAGGAAAGCAAGTATGGACTTGAGGAAAGCCTAGAGGAAAGGTATGTACATGTTCCTTATCTCTTATTAACAGGTGAATTAGGGTGGCCTCGTGTTGTGCAAGTCACTCCACTCAGCTTTGGGAAAGGAGTGCTGAGTCTGAGCTGGAGAGGGATAGAAGGGAAAGGCCTTTGTGGGATGAGGATGAGCAGTGCAGCACAGGAATGCAATATTGGCATACACATGAAAAAAGCTGGAGGAAGGAACTGTACATCTTAACAACACTCATGTCTCCCTTCACAGGTAAGGAGCCTCTAAAGGACTGAGCTTGAGGAACAATATAAAACAGCAAGTATAAAAAAATGTTTTTAAGGGATCTGTAAAACTTCTTAAATCCTAAAAGTATACTAATTTACTAATTATTTTTAAAACTATTTAAAGAGTATTAAAATCCAAGTACTTAGTATGATTTCCTATGACACTTAAATATTGATACACTTAAAGTTCTGCCCGAGAACAAGTGTGACTACAGCTATGAAGAAAATCCAGGAATATTGACAATGTTTGCCTTGCATCCATTTTAGTCTGTTTTAATAAAAAAGCCACTCTAAGGGTGTCTTCTATGTCTAAACTCCTCTGTCTTTGAAATCATAGCATGTATGGTGCTCTGTTTAGGTTTCCAAGGCTTTTGCAAGAGTTACATGAATTAATAAGACAGAAAAAGAAATGAAAGCATTCAGGAATAGACAAATTCTGCTTATTTAGTCAAAACCCAGTCAACTAATAGGTGGAAAAAAGGTTGATAAAAATACTTTACACAGGGTATATAACAGCAATACCCTTTCTCTTACAGAGCAAACTGGGGGAATGGAGCAAAAGGGATTAAAAGGCCCTTGCTGGAACAGCTGTTGGAAGTAGAATTCATTTACCCCCATCACTTCCTCTGGATGTACACACAACACTGGCTGTGTGGCTGTGAGCACAGGACAGGATGAGGGGGATTGCAGACACGAAGGCAGCATCTTGTTGATGAACCTTGAGGCAAAGAATGCATCAAATACTCGTGCTTCATGTGGGGCTGCTGCCACTAAATCACCTACCTGTTGTAGGTAGGTTGTCACCTACCACATTTTCTTATTGATTCAATCCTAGTTGATGTCCTTTGTAAGTGCCACTCTGAGTTTCAGCTTTTCTAACATGATCCATACATGCCACATCAATGCCATGGACAGCTCACCTTGAAGCCTGTTTTTGCTTCAATCCCCTGTACATTGATTTCTTTTCTGCTTCAGACATCTCTGTGAAGACTCTTAATGAGATAAGTCAGTCCAGGTAGATGTCTCTCATCTTCTCTCCTAAAGATGAGAACTGAATAATGTTGTGCTTGCAGGATTCTGTACTTAAAGGTCTAAAAGCTCTTCTGGACTCCTATGACTCCCAAGCAATCCCATCTCCTCTTTTCCTAAAGAAGTCAAAGAAGTCTGCTCTCCTGAAGTGCATGATTTGTACTCTGGTACTTGCTTTTTTCTCTCCTTTCTGGATCAGGAGTGCATTAGCACGTGGCTACCACAGCCAGGCTGCCACTCATTTCCACAAGCCTTGTCCTTGTTTGTGAGGGGCAGATGGGGCTGGGGGTGGCATGGACTGGCCCATCCAGGACCTGGACCAGGAACTAGTCCCCACCTTCACCTAGAAATCCCAATTACTTGCACCCCAACATCTTGCCTTTGCAGGCAAGTCCCCCAGAAGAACTGGTTCTGGCTAGAGACTGCCTTGAGCTGTTCAAAGGAGACTCCACTTCTTTGCTCCTCCATGGCATTCCTTGGTCTTTCTGCTCAGGCACTCAGGACAGTGACCCCAGACTCATTTCCAAGCAATGCATGGAGAAGAAGGTAGGAATAGACAAGGCCAAACACGCTTTGTGTGCTGATAATCAAATTAGCTGTCAGCTTTAATTCTTGTCTCACTATGCCACCAAAGCCAGCCTGTTTTCAGGACACAATTGTTAATAAAATAACAGTGAGATCAGTATAGAATGGATAAAATGCAAGCACAACCCTTTGGCTACATAGAATGTAAATACATTTACAAAAGTAGATCTAATGTGGATAATATGCAAAAACAACCATCCAGTAAAAAAAAACAAGAACAAAGTCCAGGACAGAACATTGGCTAAGCTGCAAACAAAGCACAGCAAAATGGGAAACACAAGGAAAAATTGAGCTCAAGTCACAGGGTTGGTTCAGGGCTCTGTCATTTCCACAGCTGGGCTCCCTCATGCCATTTCCATTTACCCAAACCACGATGATTCTGTGTAAAGAGAAAAAAAGGGGAAAAGGCATGAATACCAATCCTGACAGACCCCAGGGGCTCCTCAGGGCAGCGAGCAGGCAATTTCAGCAGAACTGCCTCCTACAAGCCCTGCCCATGTCTGTGGCAGCAAGCACTTACCCTGACACTCAGGATATGGGATCACTCCGTCCAGGCACTGCGCTCTGAAGTGCTCCCTCCGGGAAACCGGCCGGTACCAGCTCTTGCACTCAAACACCACAGGGTCCCCCGAGCGATAGTGGTGGCTCGGCTGGCTGGCTGACTGCAACTGAATATTGTTCTTTTCCATAGTGCTCCTATCCAGGGAGCAGTTCCCTGCAAAAAAATACTGCTGTTATTTGCCTGCAGATCTCACACTGGATAACTGACGCTCTGTTGGCACTCCCTGTGAGCGCCCTGAGTGCTCTTTCCCCAGCAGTCTCCACAGCTCAGGTGTGCTGTGCAATCATTTCTTGGGGGCACTGCCCCTCTATTCCTGCAGTTTCCAGGAGGCTCCCACACCCTGGCTCACAGCCAGGAAAGGCAAGGGCTTTCTGCTTCCCTTCAACACTAAAAATGCCAACAACAGAGCAGCGAAGCTGAAGAGGGGATGACTTACTTCCCAGTGTGCACCGTGGGTATTCCAATGTCCCATCCACACACTGTACTCTGAAGTTGGGGGTGCTTGGGTCTTCCAAATATCCCAGTTTACAGCGGAACTCAATATAGTCACCAGATGTGGAGTACAGCTTGGTTCGTACAACCCATTTCAGCTCAATATTGTTTCTGTCCATATCGTCTTCTGATGCTGTACAGGCCACTTGAAAAGGTCAAGAGAAGAGTGTCAGCACTTCACACTGACACACCACATGTAATTGTTTTGCCCCTAGAGCCTACAGAAGTTCTTCACATCAAAAAATGTTTCCAAGTGTGCTCTGACCCTCTGTTACTTGCAATAGAAAGACATTCACATCCAAGCTAAAGGGAAATAAAAAAGCCCTGGGAGAAGCCTTGTCACACTGACAGTCACACAGGGCAAGAATGAAGCAGAGGTGGGAAAGACACCAAGCACCAATGAACTTCCCTATATATTTTTTGAGATCCCTCTTTCTCTTCTGCTCACTAGTTCTCTACATTTGTTTTCTCATCACAGAGGCACCCCTAGCTTTCTCCAGCACTGCCACTCATTTGGACCCATCCTCCTGGCTCACAGCCTGCTGGGTGGAGCCATGCCCCCAGCCCAAGAGTACTCAGGAGCTCTGCAAAAGTGATGGAGATCCCCTCACAGCAAGGGTTCAGCCAACTCCCTTCCTCATGGACCTGTTGGCAGCAGAGGGGACTACACAAGCTGAATTTAAGAAGAAACTCCTTTGGGACAAAAGGAGGACTCACTGCCATTCTACCTTGCCAGCATTGTGGCCCCAACACTGCCCTCAGGGTCTGAGAAGAAGACAAGACACACAGCCTTTGGCCACCCAGCTCATGCTTCAACCTACCCAGGCAAACTGGGGGGCTTGTCCACTGCCCATTGAGACAGGTGATGGTCGGAGATCCTTCCAAAGTATACAAGTTTGGGCACTTGTATTCCACAGAATCACCTTCTTTATACTCTTGCAAGGGGAAGACAAGAAGCTCTCCGTTTTGAATAACTGGAGGTGTGCCACATCTCCCAGCTTGTCCTGAAAGAAATTTCCCAATCAGAGAGGAAGTTCAGCTGCAAAGAAGGTCTGGTCAGAAATACCAGCCACACTATGTTGGCACTACTCAGAGAAGCAGAGGAAAGCAGAGAGAAAGCCAAACATCTGGCAGGAGCAAGAGTTTCCCTTTTCTCCAATGTTCAGGCTCACAACTGCCAGCTCACCCCTCTGAGCACACCTTAAGTGCTTGCAGCTGTCTGCAGATCTCATCTTGTCCTGCATAAGGTGTGGCACTTGGCCCTCTTGAGTGAAGCCACCTGGGTCACTCAGCTTGGTAAACTCATCCCATCTGAACAGAGACCTGGGAAATGGCCGGGACTGTTCCTGAGTGTGCCAGACCCATGGCAGCTGTGCACCATGAGGGCACTGAGATGCTAAATGACAATGAGGCAGCTTTATGATGCTATCACTGACAGGAGGCTGGATGGAGAGAGAGGGGGACAGAAATTACCTTTGCATGTTGGCAGCTCTGTCCAGGTTCCATTTCGGCACTCTACAGTGGAAGCCCCAGTCATCTTAAAATTTTTCCAGCACTGATACTTTGCACTCTCCCCAGGGATATACCTGGACTTTTTAATACCGTCAATTCTACCACCAGCAATTTCTGGAGGGGGTTCACATGTCACATCTGAAAAGAGACACAGCTACAGTCACCTTTGTAGTTGTTAAGACGTTCATCTATACAACCAGAAGGGAAAGGAGTTACAATTTCTGTACAGATTTTCTGCCTCAGGTGGGTCACAGCAGTTCACCATGGGGAAAGCAATAAGGCGTGGCAGTGGCAGCAGAACACTGTTTGGGACTCTCAGGAGATGGCAGGGTCAATAGGAATTTCTAGAAAAAGACAGTGTTTCTGTACTTATGCACAAGAACCTCATCAGCCTTGTCTCTCCCCAGGGAGCCCTGGCCTTCCTGGAAACCACAGGGGTAGCAGCCAAATTGATTCCCTGCTGGAGTGCTGGCAGAGCTTGTCAGCCTGTGCTGCTCAGGGCTGTGTAAGCACAACCAGCTCCACAGAGCTGTGCTCACCCTGCAGCCACAGATTGGGATGGGGGACTCTGGAGCCCACCTCCTGAATGTTCCTTGTCACAGGAATGATTTTTCCACTTCCATGACCCTAGCAGATCTTACATGGTTTAGATCTGGGTCTCTGCTGGGGTCTGCATAGGTCAGAGTGGAGCACTGCAGAAGAAGGGCTGCTTCTCTGTCCTGCTGCTGCTTCTATTCAACTTTGAACACAAGAGAGAAGCCCTTACGTGTCTGTCCACTGAAAGTCACTGAAGTGGTGGACACTGGGGAAATACCATCAGGATACAGGAGAATGACAGAGCAGCACATTTTAGGCCTTGCTGCTTCAGGAATGTTTTTGCTACTGATGAAAATATTCCCAGTATCTCTAGAAGCATCAAGTTTAATTAAAGTCCTGTGCAAGGAAGCAATAGCAAGTTCAAAGTTGGGATAGCCAAAGAAAACAAGTAAAAAAGGCAAAGTCTTTAGAGTATTTAGGTAGAGAATTGGCTGTCTCTATGCTAACAGGCAAAGGAAAAACACACAATTTCCTACCTCTGCAAACTGGTGCTTGTGACCATTGACCATTTGAACAAAAGATGTAGTTTCCACCTGCCATCTGGAAATTGCTCTCACACTGATAGTGCACTCTGGCACCGGGCAGATACCTCTGCTTGGGAGCGCCTGCGATGCGCGCGTTGGGGATCTCGGGCGCAGCTCCACAGCTGACATCTGCCAAGAGAGGAGAGTGCACTGAGCCACAGAACACTCACATAGCACGGCATTCCAGAGCTCCTGGTGAGCAAAAGCACTTTGAGTGATGCACACATCATTTTATACAGGTGGAAAAAGGTTTCTTCTGATATATTATATGGTTTATTCTGCAATGCTTCAGCACCCAGTATTGTTTGCCTAAAGTAACTAAAAAGAGAGAAGGCACAGAGATCAGCCAGCTGTGCTGGGCAGCATCATGTGCCACCAGTGTAGAGAATGACATGATTTATTTACTATTTGAAGGTGCCTGTCAGCAACTGACATGGTTAGTGATGTGAAAATAGCATCCAATACCCTACAGTTATCTGCTCCTACACAGGCAGGATGCATTCCTCCATAATGTCTGCCTGCTTGATTTCAACAGAGCCAGGATTCAGCTACCAGCTCCAGCCACAGGGAGAGGACTGCTTTGCTGATCTACCCTGCTTGTTGTTTCCCAGAAGCCAGAAAAATTGGTGTGGTAGCAGCTCATTCAAAACAAGTCACTTGTTGGCTCTATTGGCCTGACTCACCTGCATGCCCAAGTAAAAATTATTTTGATTCACAGCATAAAATGCTAAGAAGGATCATGGATTACTTAGAAGTAGAGCCTATACCTTCACAGAAGGGTGGTGCTGTCCAATTTCCCTTCCTGCAGATAATTTCAGGGGAACCAACAATCAGGAACCCCCGATCACACTGGTAGCGAACTGTTTCACCAGGCTCATAAAATTTCTCCTCTCTGCCTTCAAATCGAGCATTGGCAACTTTTGGAACACTTCCACATGGCATTTCTGAAAAGATAACAGAAATCTGATGCTTGTGCTACTGTGATACACATTGAAGAAATTGACTTTTTCCATCAAACAGGTGCTTTAGAGAGCTATTTCTAACATCATCATAGTCCTCTGCTAACAGTGGATTATATAATTCTATAATTATAGTTAGTAAATAATTGTATAAAAGGTAGCAGACAGAAGATTAAATAAGTCATTCCCCCAAATATACAGACTTCAGCTGCTGAAATACTTCAATTCTGTTTCTAAGCATGCCAGAAAGTTTTACTCAAGGCTTTTGTCCCTTGCTACACTGACATGATTTCCATCCATGAGGCACCACAGCAACTTTTAGTCAACAGTGGATTCTGTGGAAAAGAGATCCCTGGATCAGGAGGACATGACTAGGACTCATCTGGCAGAGATATGAACTGAACAAAGACTACAAGAATATGAAGGAATATTTAAAAACTAATCTGCATTCAGAAAGTCAGTTTTGCATCCAATCAGGATTGTTCTGAAGACATCCATGATGGAAGATTAGATTCCACAGCAAAATATGGAGTGGAAAAATAGCTTTTACTGATCAACCTCCAGAGTAAAATGCTTTCCATTTCATTGCTAAACGCACTTCAAAAAAAAAGTAATTTTTGACATTACCCGAGCATGAAGGAGCTGCGGTCCATCTTCCCATAGAGCAATTTGTCTCTGTTGGTCCATCCAACTTGTATCCAGAACGAGCAACATACTTAAATCTAGCACCAGCCAGATAAATTGTTTTCCCTTCTCTTTCAATTTTTAAGTTTGGATTTTCCAGCCTGGGAGCATCAGCACATTCTACAGATTGTGGTGGCAAACATGGTCTTTCTAAAAAACACAGACAACACAAATAAACAATAATGCAAGACAATCAATATTGCAACTGTAACTAAGTAATAAATAATTTAAAGAATACAGGACATTATTTAAGCCTCTCCGTTAAAACTGAGACTCTGTTATGCAATATACTAAACAAAAAAATAAGCACACAGCTCTTGAGGGACTACCTGAAAATTGTATACGCCATCTCAGATAAATCTGTGTAAATGAAAAGACTGCATTTGTTTGCACCCTCTTTAGCAACTTATGTTCTACTGCTATCCTGCAGTTCCCTGTCAATGGTAATCTTAGGTAAGTAACAGCAGCCTCCTGCTCATGATGACTGCAAATGAGCAACACAGATATTCATAACAAAATGACGGTGACGCTCGCCACCAACGTCCACTCCTCGAGTGGTATCCAGCTAGCTCGAGGTGCTGATGGCGCGTCGTGAGTGGCTGCGCCCCGCCTCAGACCTCGCGGCGCCCAGGTCTAGGCGGAGTAGGCAGTGTGGCAGNAATGACGGAAAATAAATACGCCAGTACTGACCCACACAGTGAGGTGGTGATTGCCATTTCCCTTCTGTACAGGTTATTTCCTTTGCACCGACGAGCTGGAAACCCTTGGGACATGAAAAGGAGGCTTTACTCCCATCCCTGGAGTTTCTTCCTGCTGCTGTCTGCTGAGCACCAGACACCTGAGGTGGAGGTGGGCACATGCTCTCCTCAGCTAAGGACACAGTCATGTTACAATAGAACAAAGAGAAAGTGTAGCAGTTCAGCAGAGATTACAACACAAACAACCAAGACAACACTGGTGCTAGATAGCTCCAATAGCTAGCTCAAGCTTTAATTAACACTATGATCATTTTGTTCTGCTTCAGAAACACCAGAGCTGCCTTCAGCTGCTCATATGCATTCAGAGTCATAGAAAAGACAGTCCCAGCTGTCTACACCAAGCTAAGATGGAGTTTCTTAGCCCCTTTCTTTCTCACACAGCTGCACACACCTGTCCGCTTTTCCTGTTCCCCTCTCTGTAACAAACTATTTTAGGAAAACTGAACCAACGTCTGGAGTTCTTGTTTTGTTTTTTCTTCAGACAAAGCTCATAGAGCTAAATAAGAAAGCTAAAAGAAAAGAAATATGCTAAATTTTTTCCACTCTGCCAAAGGAAAGAAAAAAGGGAGAGAATGAGGTAGATCTAGGACAGAGATCTGAGGAGTCTTCCAGAGTTTGGTTTCTTGCTTAGAGTGGTTCCAGAAAACTAAGGTAGGGACAGTGATTGCCATACTTCTCCCACTTCCAGGCATCATTTCCCATAAATGTGGTATAACCAAAGAGAGGAATGAGGCAATGGTCGCTTTAGAATCATGCTTTCTACAGACAATATCCTGCTCTACCACGCATAAAGGCAGCCCTGAAGACATTGACCTCTGGTGTGTGTTCCATATGGGCAGCCTCCTCTGAGTCTGTGCCTTTTCACTGGCCAACTCAGCTTTTTTCTCAGTTTCACTAGGAATCAATTGGAAAAACAGAGGAAAAAAATAGAATAGAAAAACTTTGAAGGTTTAGAGGAAATAAAGGAACTTTGACTGGAGCTTGAGCTACGTGCTCTCTGTTTTGCATCAGGGTAAAGCCCTTTTGAAGAACTGAGCTTAAATTTATCATTGCATCTTTTCTCACATCAGAAGTGCCAGTGAGACCAACTGTCAAGAGTAGAGAGCATTAAGTCTGCCTTACAAAGTGCTGCATCTCTAAACAGAGTTAACTGCTCAAATGATGGCCACAACTACCCTTTAGCAAATGATCAAGTAAACATTTCTATTTCAACCTAGTGACACAACAATGCTAACGATCCTTAATAATGAGCGTTTATCATGTCTGCATCAAAAGAAATGGTGCAAATGTAGAAACACACCTGTACATGCAATCTCTGGTGTCCATCTCCCAGACACACAAGTTGCCTGTTTAACATTTTCATCAGTTAATGTACATGTATAATGTATAACTTTATGGAACCCAGTCTTCCTTCTTGACATGGGATACGGGCCAGAGCGCACCAGCTCAACATCCTCTGGAATTACACATTGAGGGGATGCATCTGAAAAAAATAAAAAGAGCTTAAACAATAGATTTAGATCCGACAACATATACTGATGGAGATGTCGTCAGTTGTACAGAAGTTCCATGTGAATTTGAGGAAGAACTTTACTGGGTGGGTGCTTGAGCAGGGAGGTTGGACCAGATGACCCACTGCAGTTCCTTCCAACCTTACTCATTCTGTGACTCTGTGGGAAGGACTAATCCACATAAAAGTGGGATCCCATTAGGGCGGGATAAGTGTAACACATTCTGGCTATTAATGTTACTTTAAATTACTTTTAATAATTTACTTTAACCACTGGGCAAGTGTCTGTCTCTTTCCCTTTAAAAAGCTGTAGGTGCAGAGTCCAGGATGAAGGACATGCTTCCATTTAAAAGGAGTAAATTAAAACCCCTTAGTTTTGATGCATCAAACTATAGCATGCCTGGCTACGTACTAATGGCTGAAGTACTCAAAATTTTGTATACAACTATGTTACACTCACATCTGAAATATTATGGAAACAGATTACCAGCACAAACAGGTAAAGGCTTCCATTCTCCATTAAGACATCTAATTTTCATTTCCTCAGTATTGTCAGAGCCTGGTTTACATCCATAAGTAACTTCATCCCCATGTGAATACTGGGCCTGGTCTGCCTGACGCAGAACAACATTCGGGATAGAGGAAGGTGATTCGCACGGCATTTTGTCTTCTGTTGAAAAGAGCAGAAGTATTCCACAATCATACAAGAATCACATATCAATAGCTGAAAAAACTTAAATAAAAATAACTATATTTGCATTTGGTGAACGAAACCTACACCCACTAATTGTAGCAACTAAATTCTAACACAGCTGGAGTATGTATATCTTTCAGCCAGTTTGCTAAATTGTTCTCTTCTGTTTTTTCCCTTCTTTTTCCAATACTGGCATGATCCACGGGTAGTTTAAGTTGACAGTACTTTCCCAAATTGTTGGTACATAAACCACAAAGAATAAGGAAAACTTCAATTAATCCAAGTCACCCGAATCACTGATTCTGATCAGTCAAAATTATAATTGATCATACAGCTGCACATTCGTAATGCCCTTTCAGTTAGAATTATTACAGAAACATTGTAAGGTCTCTTAGAGGACTGCAGAGCTGCCACCTCTCTGTGAGAACTGCAGTTCCTGCCTTGGGCTGGCAGGGTTGCAGCAGAAGTGACAGCACAAGGGAATGGCATATCGTGCAATTTCATCTTATTATTTGATTACTTTGAACAGAACATTACATCTGTAAATAAGTATTTTTAATTGTGAAAATATCTATGATGTAATAGCCTGCAGAGAATTACAGGCTTCTCAGAAGTAAGAGCTGTGTAGATTACCAATGCAAGAGGGAGGAGATGACCACTGTCCATCAATACATTCTATTTCCTTTGATCCAACCAACTTAAATTCGCCGCTACATTCATATTGCTTTCTGTCCCCGTGCTGGTACTGTTCCACAGAGCCATCAACAATACTTCCACTGGCAATTTCAGGGGGAGGTCCACAGCCTCTGACACTCACTGAAATCAAGAGATCAAATCTGTGCTCTGAACTCAGTATTTTCACCACAGTTATATGTTAAGTAGAACATAAAACAAATTGAATGTATCATTTAAAGTGAAGAAGGATCAGTGGAATGAGTTAAACAGGTCATTGATTTATGCCTTTGAATATCTGGATTCGTGCTGGGCTGGAGATCACAAGCAGATACATGTGACCCAGGCTCACTCTTGTCTCTCACCTCCATGCACTGTCAATGCCTGCTTTGAGAAAAGTGGTTGATAAAACCACCAACGCAGTTTTAAGGGAAATGAAAAAAAAAGTTTACAAGAATGACAACTTCAGTGTTCTTAAAAGAAAATTGACAATTCTGCAAGGAATAACCTATGTCCTAAAAATTACCCAGCAAAATATATATCAATATATATATAAACACACACTGTATATTAAAGGAATTCACTTTTGATGCAGTGAGTGAAACTTCTATTAAGGGAGCTTAAAATGTTCCTGAGCTAAAGAGCCAAATATATGAAAAAGACTTGCTTTTAAATGCAAAAGAGGGTGAGCAAAAAGAAGGATGGCAGAGTAAAAGTCATCAAAAAAGCTGATTGAGTGGGAAGAAAGGGAGGTCCCTTTTTTCTCTCGAGCTTTGTGAAAGCCTGTGCACCTCATGAGAGGGCTCAGCACCAGCACAAGCAGCTCTTCTCAGATGACAGGAAGTTGTGTACTAAGTTAAAAAGGGCACTAAATTCTGGGGCACATATTTTTCTTTCTGCATGAATGTACTCATACTATGATATGAAACTAAGAATTTCACAGGAAAATCCTTCACTGGGTTTCTTTTGTTTGGGTCCAGCTCTCTGTCATCTCCAATAATGTTTTTTTCCTTCAATTTCTAGTAATCAGAAAAAAAAAGAGCTGATGGGTATTGATATTAGGCAATGGCAAAACTAGGACCTTTGGAATATAGTAAGAGAGGACACTACTCAAATTAATCATTGCCATACTGCACATTATTTATGAAGTTTTGAACAATAAAAATTTTTCAAACATTAAAGTCAATAACCTGATTAATATTTTGTGCAAGCCATTTACCAGCTCAGTTTCAGTACTGCAGAATTACCTTGACACACTGGTGGTGATGGAAACCATCCAAAGTGGTAGCACTGAGTAGAGGCAGGTCCCACCCTTATGTAGTTTTTTGCACAGGTAAATTTCACAACAGCTCCACTTTGGTATTTGCTCTCTTTGGGAGAGAAATCTCCATTGCTCAATGGCAGCAGTGCACATTCAATTTCTATGGAGGAAAAATATTTTAACATATAGTGGACAACCTACACAAAGTACATTAAATGCTACTGGTTAGAACAAAACCAAAGGAAGGCTTAAAGAAAAAGGGTTCACATAGTATATGAATACAGAGAGTGACACTGATTAGCAAACACAAAAACATTCACCATGACACTGGGGTTCTGGACTCCATTCTCCATTCTCACCACACATTGTGGTATCAGTTGGCATGTTATTTGTAGTTTTATATCCCTCCAAACACGAATACTCAATCGTATCTTCAGGCATGAACACAGTTTTCTTTGTGTGGTGAATCAAAATGTGCCCTGGTGCTTTACATGATCCTGTAGAATAAAACAAAGTTAGTGTATTTAGTTATCCAGAAATATGAAATAATGAATCCTATTTGTTTCTACTTTGGTCACATTTAAAGAAAGTTCTTGGCAGAATGCTTTGGTTCACAGACGCTGCTTCATAAATTGGGAGTAAATTTGGGCAAATGTACCTTGCATCAGGTAAGAACCACTCAAGAGGTCAGTGATTACCATTAACTCAGTGCTAAAGAGATCCAAAAAGATCCTTTACATTTTCTCTCTATTGCTTGGAGCCTGAGCAAGGTTAATCTCTGGAGGACCAGCCCTCTGAGTCTGCCTCTGCCCAGTAAGAAACCTCTATAAATCAAGGTGACAAATCTCTGAGGCCACAGGAGCCCTTGTCCACAGGACACACTGGTGATGTGACAGGGAGCTCTGAAACCTTTAGCTACTCACGGATGCACTTTGGAGGTGGAGTCCAGCCACCCTCTTGGCACTGTGTGTGTCCTGTTTCTTGTCCTTCTGGAGTCACAAAGCCAGCATAACATTTATATTGGACCTTCTGTTTTAAATTGAATGTTTTCCTAAGCGAGTTCAAATAGCCATTCTCAAAAATGGTATCCTGGCATTTTTCTGAAAGAGAGAGACAAAATTTCTTCCAAGTAAAGCACTGCTAAACTATATGCATAAAATCACAGCAGAAGGATGACAATAGAAGCAGCAGTAGGATTTAGAAAATTGTTTATACATGGTCAATTGAATACATTTTTAATTGCATACATTGTTAATATATAATGCTTAATGTGTTATTTAAATGGATGGAAGTCTTGGTTGGAGACAGTCATATTCTGAGAGAAAACATTTGTAGTATGTTAATGTACTACAATCTTATATTCTGTTTTATATTCTGAGAGAATAGAAGACAGAATATAAGACTGTAGTATGTTAACTAAGACTGTTTCAGTCTTATATTCTGAGAGAAAACTTTTGTAGTATGTTAAATTCTTTACTGCTAAATCTTTCTCATCATAAAGGAGAGTCTTCATTTTCAGAAGTTACTGCTACAGCAAATAGTTTTAGATAGCAACCTCACCAAAACACAAGCACACTCACTTATACGGGTACATCTTGGAGGAGGTGCCCAGCCATTCCTTGTGCATGTGACCTCTTCATGCTGAGCCTGGTAATCATTGTAGCAGGCATAGCTGGCTCTTTCACCTTCCTTGTAAAAATTCTTCCTCCTTTCATGGCGTGGGAAATAACCATTTTCCAGCTCGTTGGTGGAACATTTTTCTAAAGAAGGAAGGAAAGTACATTTAATCACAGAAATTTCTACAGCAAGAACTGAGGGAAATTAATCCTTAAGAAGCATTACTAACAAACAGGCCTCCAAGCACCTTCCTGTAGCCTCATATTGCAAAAAGACACTCGTGTGCAAATCTGAATGAAAGCACGTTTTGTTTCAGTGCCTTGTGATTAATGGACCACAGGATCAGAAGTGGAAGTCACCACATAAAGTGATATGAGGTAGCCTATTAACCAAAAATCTCTTAGCTATTGTTCACAAGCAAGCTTTGCTCCCTTCAGTGCTTCTCACATCAGCTTGGTCTGGTATGTCTCTAAAATGTTGATGTATGCCCAGAGTGAGCTCCAGCATTTGCCTCCAGGAGATTTTATCATCTCTGTGGAAGTGTAGCAGCCTCTCAAACCAGCTCTAGAGATTTTAGCAACAGCTTAGCCTGCTGGCTCTAAGGCCTCCTGTCCCCAGGAGCCCAGATGTAAGGCAGAGGGCTGAAGGGATGTTATAATGTGTTATCTGAGTGCCTGCTCCTTTCCTCCAGGCAGGGCTCCACTCATTTCCTGCACTGGGCACCACTCCACTGAGGGCAACAAGGAAAGAGCAACCTTTTGTAATCCACTTCTGTGCCCCGCCATAAGTAGGAACTTTGTTGTGACTGAAGATGTGTGAGAGGAGGCCTCATCTTGCTGCTTTAGGTTAATTTTAATTCTTATTAATTTTAAATCTGAGTCAGTGTATCTGGTTCTCTTGCTGTTACCATGATCAACTTCAGCCTATTGCAAATGTGACACCTTTTCAGCTCTAAGAGTTTTCCAAAGGGACCAGGCAATGCTTCTCAGAAAGGATGAAGACAAAGTGCCAAAGTGCCCAAGGCACAGAAGGAAAAATATATTTACATAGAGTAGAAACTCTTTGTGTGTGCAGCTGTGGTGCAGATGAAAGTCTATGCTTGCATGTTATCCAGAAGCCAGAGAAGAAGAAGGTTTACTGTATATTTCTTTAATGAATTATTTTCAGGAGTAAACAATCTTCAAAATCCAAAAGCATAATTTCAGAGTGTCCCCAGCTGACATTTTGTGCTCGGCAAGTAGGAAGACATTCTGGGTGCAGTTCCAGGGGTCAACTAAAGCAGTTTGACTTTCAGACTGCTTTCAGAACTATTGTCTTGTGTTCCATCAGAACAAGTTCTGCTGCACAGATCTTTGATAATTAAACCAGAACTGAGTATATAGTGGAAATGTACTTACTCAGGCATTTTGGCTCTGGAAACCAGCCCCATTCAGAACAGGTAATTCGAACCCAGTCATCTCCAGTGGGGGTTGAATAGCCATTGAGGCAGTAGTAATCTACAGTCTGTCCAAATCTTTTTGGAAAGTAATAGTTTCTGTAGTACTCATGTGAATCACTTAACCTGCCATTTTCTATAGGTGGGTAGTCACACGGTTTCCCTTGAAACAGAATGTAACAGCAACAATATCAACACATGCATGACAAAAAGCTCAGGACACAGTTCAGCTTCATCATCTGAGTGTTTTCAGAAATGGACAGAACCAGGACTGCACGCCCTGGCAGATCCTAAGGAGTGCAGGAACAGTCATGCTCTGCTCCTGGGGTCCTTGCCTATAGCTCTGTTACTGCAGCCAGCACCCTTCAGCAGACTCCTGAGGGTGATTTGTGAGACCAAGGGTTAGTATTCATTGTACAGTGAGATGACACTGTAGAGGGCCTTGATTAAATTTACTGTTCTGACCATAAAAGGAGCCCACTCATCTGGCTCAGATATAGAAATTGAACTGTGAACTCTTAAAATTGAGATGACTCCTGTCACCTCCATTTATAACTTTTGGGATCCTGTACCAAAAGCTCTTCCTGACTCTTCTCATTTTTATTTTAAAGCTGCAGCATTTTAATTTTCTTCTCTTGGTTCCACAAAAGAACTGACCCTTTCCAGGGACAAGTCCAGGATAGAAGGAGGAGATTCTCAGAAGCTTCCATTCAAGTTTACCCAGGTTCCTTCCAAAATGTTCTGACCCAGAGCCTACATGCCAGGGCAGAGCAGATCACTCACTGGACAGACCATTCATCAATGAGTGAAGTGGGCAAATTACAGCAAATTACAAAGCCAAGTAAAAACCTAGAGCTGCAATACCACAAGGAAAGGTATCTTCCAATCACTACCTGTGGTTTGGCTAGTTTGAACTCCCCATGTCCTCTAATCCTGACTGGGATGCTGTTCCTCAGGTGGAGCACCAACCTTCCTGACAGTGAGCTGACTATAGCACATTTTAACAGATTTACAAATACAGCAAGAGGTAATACCTGTGTTAATAAACACAGAGTAAATCTGGATTACACCACTGTTTTTATAGGTGATTTTTCTAAACCATCACATTAAGCTTTACAGTACAAAGAAAAAAAAAAGCAACTGTCATATCTAATGCTCCTCAAGTTTTGCTCTTAACATTTTTCCTCGGAGATACTTCCAACAATTCCACATTGTAATTTCATTCATGAGAGCTACTTACGGACACAAACCGGATCAGGCATCCAGCCATTCTTGGTGCACTCAGCTGTGGTTCTGCCAGTCGTCACTTTAAAATGATACCCAGCATCACACTCTACTGTGATTGTATTACCCACTGTGTACTTGTCTTTTTGAGGTCTAAAGTTCCCAGAGGAAATTACTGGAGGAGAGCATGCAATTTCTAAATAGAAACAGAAAAAAAAAAATTTAAATTTATTGCATAAGTTCTTGTTTTCATAGAATACTGGCCATAACTGCATGAAATTGTTTAGAAATACATTTCTTAGAGCAAAGAAAAGGTTACATTTCTTCCTCACTCTTAACAATGTATGGTTCTGTAAGAGAAGAATGACAGCTGTTACTGATGTTATGTTAATTAGAAAATTAAAACTTAATTGCAAAGAGAATGGTTGGAGAAAGAACTGGAAGCCATCAAACTGAACCTAATTTTTTCCCATAGATCATTCTGCAGCTGGGTTTTGCTGGGCTCTTTTATGGACACTTTCCCAAAGGAGGGCAGTTTCACTGGCAAGTCCTAAATGCAGAAGTAATTATACTTGAGTTGAACTGATCATTCAAAGGTTGTGTGATTAGGATTAGTGTCCTTCACTGACACTGGAAGTATTTCAACAACTGAAAAAGGTCAAGAATCTTATTCTAAAAACCTCAAGATACCTTTATGCCCAGAGAAGTCAGGCAAATATATTTATAAACCAGAGCCTGTCTTTTGGGGCTTTTTTGTGTCTTCTTCCAGTTCAGAAAACATCACCAACACCCTGAGGGCTGGGAGAGGATGACTGTAGGGTAACTACAGGCTGGTGCTGCTGTGCAGTGAGGGTGGCTGAATCAGTTTTCATGCATGCCCTGATGAACCCTCTGGGTCCAGTGAAAAGCCCGGTAGGATCCAGAACCACTACCTGAGTACAACCCAAGTACCAGAGCCCAGCATATCAGTGTCTAGAAGAATGTTTTGTTTGGCACTCCTCAAAAGCAGTATGTTGTTAAACTGTAGGCAATGCATATTAATTAATTTCATTACTAATCTTGAATCAGAAAGGTCAAGAACTGAGTGGGCTCCAAGAATGACAGCAAGTCTTTATTTCTAAGGGAGTCTTTCTGGAAGAGGTCCCAGGAAGGTGGGTGGTGCATAAAATCCTATCTTGCTGCCCTGTTGCCAACATTTCTTTTCCCAGTTTCAAGATTTTGGCAATTTCTTGAAGAAAATTCAAGGCACTGATAAATTCCCCAAAACTTCATCAAACTGTTTCAGCTGGGATATGACATGCATATTTGGAGATTTAAGACAGCCTTTAAGTGCTGTAGTTGAACGAAACTAAAGTAAAATCCATGACCCAGAGGGGTGATGTCAAACAGGACTTGCCTCAGGAATTATGCATTTGTCACATCAACTGCTCAGAAGGCATTTAAGAGTTAAAAAACAATAGGGAGCTTTAGCATTGTAAATATATTAATTTGTAGAGATTCACAACAAGATTCTGGTTTTGCTACTGCTCTTCAGGGAAAGCTCTTACTCAGTTCTTTGGTCCCCTCAGCACTTAATCCTTCCAGTCTTCATGGATATTGGATGTGGATGGATTTATTCTGTCATGAATGAATTTATTAATCTCTAAAATTACTTCCAAACCCAACTAAAGTGCAGAACCACTTTAGGCAAGACTGACCAGTGCAATAGGGAGGTGGATTCCATCCTGATTCAGTGCACATTGCATCTGCTCTGTTACCATATTTGTATCCTTCTTCACAGAAAAACTGCATTAGTTCATTTTCCTTGTAAGACTTCCTTGGAGAACGCACATACCCATGAGGAATTTCTGGCAAGTCACAGATAATTTCTGAAATTGAAACAGACAAAAATCCAGGTATTTTAATTTTTTTATTTGCTAAGAATCAATTTCTGTGACAAAAAAATTTAGAGGTTTTTTCTTTTTTGTTTGTTTGTTTGTTTTTTCGGTGGAGGGGGGGGGTGAGTGGTGGGAGGAGTTAATTTCAATTCACAAAAGCTTTCACATTTGGAAGCTGCTTGAAACTTATTTGAGCACTTACTTGATTCTGGATTCCAGGTGGAAAATGTGGTGTAACACAGCTTCAATTGCAAATTGGTTCATGAGACAGATTTCTGGGCTTTGCTTTGGACTTTAATGGATTTAGAATCAAGAGATAAGGCAGAAGGTATTCCAAAATAAGACACTAGGCTAGCTGAAATTTAGGATTTTCTATTTTTCAAATAATTTTTTTGTAATTTCCAACAAACTAATGTGTTCTCAGAGCCAGTAGGTTTTGTGTTAAATCATGAGATCAAAAGGAGTAAAGAATGAAAGTATCTGAAAAATTAACAATAGAATGCTTAATATCTATAAAAGAACATCAGTGTTCCCAGTTCCTTGCCAAACCAAATAAAACCACCAAGATCTTGCAGTTTCCTAAAAATGCATTCATAAAGCCAGAAGATATTCAATGTTTTGCTTCCTAGGTCACAGAACAGGACACCAAAGAGTTCTCTTGGATTCTTTTACTGAATTTACTTTGTGTTTAAAATGAAATATAGCTCATGGGAACTGTCATTGTTTAATGAAATTCACTATATTCTGGAAATGTTACAAGCATAAAAGTTTGATTCCGCTTCCTGCTGTACAAAATATAATAAATGGGGGTTTCAAAGCAGCAAACTGCAGCACTGGAATTGTGAACAAACCATAAATGTATTTACCATCGTGACATTTGTATTCTGCTCTTCTAAACACATACTTCATGATCAAAAACATAGAAATAATCCAAGAAATGTGATGTTCTGAATATTTAAGTGTTTGTTACCATAATCTTGCTGGGATTGATTCTCATACCCTGACAATCCAATCCCATTCATTCTTTGTTCAGAAACTGGGAGGAATAATCCCATCCACCAGTACCAGCTGCAGGCAGGACAGTGTGGGATTGATTGGCTGAAAAGCAGTTCTGCAGACAAAAAAGTTGATAGTCCTGATGGACAAGTTGGACAAGGACCAGCCACGAGCCTGTGCAGCAAAGAAAACACCCTGGGCTCCATGGAGAGAAGTGCTGCCAGCAGGACAAAAGAGGTGATGCTGCTTCTCTACATCACTCCAGGTGGGATCTCCCAGTAGAGGAAAGATAGGGACATACTGGAGCAGATCCAGTAAGGGTCAGGAAGAGAATTAAAGAATTGGGAAAACTGACAGATAGAGGTTTAAGAGAGTCTGGAGTACAGAAGGCTTGGGGGAGGAGGGACAGTCTTTTTTACATGTGTAAATTCTGGCTCCAGTGGGGCAGGCAGAAGTAAAGATGATGGCACTGGGCCTCTCTCACTGGCCACCAGCCATACAGTGAGAAGCAATGGGCACAAATTGAAATACAGGAAATGCCACTTGTAAGTTTTTACTAAAGAGAGTTCAACCACTGCAGTGGGTTACCCAGAGAAACTGTGGATCTCCATCCCTGGAGATATCAAAACTTGACTGAACATGTTTTTGAGCAACTTGTCCCAGCTAATTGCTTTGAGGGACCTTCAGAGGTCCCACACCACCCCACTGATTCTGGGGTTCCGTAAAAACTAAACACAAACCTTCCAACTTTTCCAAACATGTTAGTGTGAGGAAAGAAAAATCTAATGTGTTTTTTGTATTCTATATATCCTAAGAATAAAAATCCTACTTGTTTACTAAACTTGGTTCATACAGATTCAAAGTTGGTTTTGATTACTTTGGTTAAATGAACACTGAAGTGGTTGACTCTTATGCAGACATAGCAAAGAATTTGACTGCAGCCTGGCACAACATACAGCTTGTAGGAAAAATGTGGAACAAACAGATGGTCTATTATCCTTTTATTAGTATCCAATACTATTATATTTCTCTTCCTTATCTTACTTTTTCATATATGCAGTGGAGATTGTTTGCAGACAAACTATGCTTAATTGCTGTGAAATAAAGTGAAAACTTTGTGGCTTTCCATATGGTAACCACGATTTAGGAGTCTGTGAGAACAAAGCCTCTTAATGACACACAGTAAATAATGTCCTTTTTACCTTTGCACTGAGGCACATCATTACTCCATTTTCCATTAGCAGAGCAAATGATTTCTTCAGCTCCAACAAGCTTGTGTTTTGCATTACATGCAAAATTTACAACCTGGCCAAAGGAATATTCTTGACCTAGCTCAAATGCACCGGTCATAATTATCCTTCCATTTTCAGGTTCTTGTACAGGTAAGCACTTTATCACTGGAAAAACAAAACAAGGAAAGGGAAAAAAAAGTAATTTTGAAGTCTAGTCTGTAAAACAAGCTGACACACAAAAACGTTAAAATACAGAAAAATCATTGTCATTTCCTTAAACATTTAAAATATATACACTCTAGCTATGTATTCAGATACCTTTTGCAGCAAGTGTAATTCAAAGCCCTGACCAAATAGACAGAGTGACATAGGAAGAAGCTTTTAGACCTTCTCTCATCATCCTCTTTCCTGCCCTTGAAGGCTAAAGACAGAGCATGCACTGAATTAGATGACCTCACCCAATCTAAATTATCCTAGGATCCTGCATTCTATGGATGGTTAGCTGAGCCTTGACTGACACCACTGAAATTTGCCAAAATTAGTTGACTTTGTTAGAGAGTTGTGCCAAACTGGGTTTGCTATGGACAGGCATCTAGAACAGTGCTGCATTGCACACTGCCTGCAACAGTGTGTAGTTATTAACTAAAATTCTAATTCAGTTCAGTTATTAACTAAAATTCTAATTAAGGATCTCAAACCAATGATATTACTAAACAAGCACAGTGTCAGACATTAATTAGAGCTCTTGTACCTCCTAATTTTGAAACTGTAGAAAAAAAAATTAACTTATGTCATCAGATATGTCTTATTAAGGGGGGAAATGACTATCAAAGCTCATTCTTAGATGCTTACATGGATATCACTGAGCAGGTACAAAAGTGGCTTCTGTTTTGTTTACCAAAGATACTTCTCTGACATTTGCTATCTTAAGAGTCATCTGCCTTTTCCATGAGCTCATATTCTGTCTCATGGGTTCTTCACATTTAGGACACTCTAGAAATTCTTTCTTTCACAGGCCATCATATTTCAGTGAAAACTCAACCATGACAGAAATAAGTTAGGAGGACTTTGAAACTGAAGTATCTTGGCGAGATATGACAAAAATTGTTGGAAACCCTTGCTCCATATGGTGCAGACAGACCTCAATACCTAAGTGTGAGGGCCCTCAAAATCCAGTAAACTAAATGCAAAGTATCTAAATCCAAGGAAATATCAAACCACAGACAACAAGCTCTAGTCAAGATACCTACTTCCATTTGTTTATAGAGACTCTTTCCTGACATCAGATGCTTAACCCAAAGAAAAATGTCACTGCTGCCCACATATGTTAAAATAAAAGTTAAAAATTATCCCTGTGAAGAGCAGGAACCTTATTTTCATGATCATACATGTTTGAAACTGGTGAAAAGGTTTCTAAAATCACAACCTGAGCCATCCAGTCTATTAAGTCTTGATGTCTGTGTCCCCCTTGTTCACTGAATGTCTTCCACACTATGGTTATGGGGACATCTTAACAAAATCTTAATGCTTAGGATGTTCACAAGGATGGAGGAGGGAAGTAGCTAAAACCACACATGCCTTCACACTGGTTTGAAACTCATAATCCCAAATGTCATTTGCAACCACGTTTTGCAGGCAGCTATGCTATCAGGGCTTTTAGGGGAGGCAGAGCTTTAAGCCAGTCTGGAAGTGACAGGACTCCACTTCATGAAGGGTTTTTAACAAAAGCTCATTGGACTAAAAGAGCTGAGAAGTCACTGTAAGAGCTTCTCTGCTGCCTAACTTGACTTTAAACATAGGTGAATTAATACTAGTAAAGCAATCAGACTATTTTAGATAGTACCAGACAGACAGAAAGACAATTTAATAGAGAATTTAATGTCAAGCTCCATTTACCTTCACAGTGAGGGATGTCATTGCTCCATCCATCTGCCTGACACTCACGGTAATTCCTTTGGCTGAGCATCTGGTATCTTACCAAGTAAAAAGTAAAAAATGCTAAAATACAGTTTCATTATGTGACAGAAACAACACTGCTGCTGTTTTTGAAGCAAGTAAGATGGCTTCAGGTGTTCCAGCTTAGAATAACCAAAATGTGACAGCGCTGAATAGATTTTTACCTGCATTTTCCCTATTTGCTTTCTTTTAATTGCATATGGGAAAATACAAAATCAAATCAGAGAGCAGGAAGGAATAAGGAAGAAGGCTTACAAGGAAGGAAGAAGGCTTCTTCCTTACAGAGATAGCAAGCTTTGGCTACATAACAAATGCACTCAGAGGAAGGACAGCTACTCTGAAATGACAGCGAGGAACTGAAGGGATTAAGGAGAATATT
Source organism: Dicaeum eximium (assembly GCA_013396995.1). Taxonomy (NCBI): domain Eukaryota; kingdom Metazoa; phylum Chordata; class Aves; order Passeriformes; family Dicaeidae; genus Dicaeum; species Dicaeum eximium. The sequence goes on along the minus strand of VWZP01002400.1, from coordinate 116,188 downwards.
GATTTTAGAACTCTCTTTGTGGAACTTAGGCTAGATTCCAATAACATAACTGCAAAAGCATGGCTAAAGCACTGTACCAAAGCTGATTTGCTTTTCAAGAGGAAAATATCCAGACACAGGCACAATACCATGTATTTGACCTGCTGCAGTTTTCAGTGGAGAAGCAATCAGTGAAGCTTCAAACATTTTTACAGCACACAAGCAAGCACTAAATATTAGTAAGCTGTATTCCAGAGAACAAATCATAACTGACAGTATAATTAACACCTTATGTTAATTCCCATACATTGAATTAAATGAGTATTACCCATCGTTACATCTGTACTCAACTCTGGCACCAAACACAAATTCACTTCCAGTGGTAAGTTCAAAGAAACCAAACTCAGTGTCTCCAGGATGTCCACAGGGCTTATCTGGTTAAAAACAAAAACAAAAACAAAAACAAAAACAAAA
>VWZP01002400.1:0-115730 GCA_013396995.1 Dicaeum eximium | reverse complement strand
AAAAAAAAAAAAACAAACCACAAAAACAACCAACCAAAAAAAAAAAGGGAAAAAGCCTTACTTACACCATACATAGGAAGGTGAAAATGAGAAAGATAGCATTTTTCCCAGTGATTAGTAGTGAGTATGGGTCATTGGGGACTTTCAAAAATTCAGGAATGTTGTAGATAAGTTTGATTAACTTCTCCTTTTTATCACTATTTCCATAGTTTACAATGATAACACACTGGAGAGTATGCTTAGTAAAAAAAAAAAAAAAACAAAAAAAAACCAAAACCAACAACCTACAACAAACCCCAAAAAACAAATTAGCATGTTTTATTCCTTTAAAAAGGTTGAACTCATATTCAGTTTTATGACAAATTTATAGCAATTTTCATACAATTTATGACATAATCCATCCATGATTAGACATGAAATTTCCTCAGTCTGCTGGGGATTGTGCTGAGTGAAGTGGCCTGATCTAAAGCCACAGAGGTTATTTGGGTCCTTAGTGCCTGCTGCTCAAAGCTCCCCACCGGACTTTCCTTATGGCCTGGCCCTAACTCTCTGCTTTGGATTCCCAAAAGAGTGGCAAAGATGAACACACCCTCCCTCTCACTCATCCCCTTCTGATCTTATAATATGGACTGCAGAATAAACTGCATAACTGAAACCTGTTACCCCTCCTGAGCAGAAATCTTCCCTGATTCTTGATAAGCAAGGCAATTTAATTCTTGGGGCCTGTCAGCATCCTCCGATTTCACCAACGAAGGTTTGAGTAGGCTCTAAAGCTGCTGCAGTGGGATTCAGAGAAAATGGAAACTCCTGCTCATTGTTTCTGTCTCCTGTCCTGCCAAGGACCTCGTTCCCCAGCCAGCAGAGCATCCCTCCCCTCTGGCCACGCGTTCCTTGCCGGTGGCAGCAGCTGCTCACTGGGTGGCAGCATTCGCTCAAACATGCTGCAGACCACTCCAAATTCTGTACGGGCCCCGTGCCCTGACTAGCTACACAAGGAAATCTAAACACTGAGACAGACACCAAGTCGAAAATGTAAAAAAAGCTATTAGTGACTATTAATTCTTACTCATGGTGTGTATCAATCTCTGTTTGAACAACACACAGGACTTCTATTTATGTCATCAAATCAAATATTTATATTGTACTAGTAAAAATTTTGTATGTTAGATATACAAGCAGAACCCCTTGTTTCTAAAATTCCTTTGTGTTTAAAGCTCATTTATTACAGAAAAGAAGTATCTCCTTACTAATGATAACAAACTTCAATTTCTTCAGTAATGAATTGTGAAGGGCGTGAGATACTTGAAAACTCTCAGCACAGTATGCTAGAGATAATAAATAGCAGCTTTCATCCTAATTGTGAATTACAGCTTAAAAGAAAAGGCAGGGAAAAATAATTCCCCACTTGCAAGAAATTATATCTTTCATAGAACTAGTTGAATAAATTGGCTCTTGACTCACTCATTCAGAAGCTAGGTTGGTGCTTTATCTTGCTTAGACTAAAAAATTTTGAAAGCAAGCTTCTAAGAACTTAGTAATTGATTTTAGTAATGTAAATTGGGTTAATAGGACTGGCCTAGAATAAGATCTTCTGTAAAGAAAAAAAAATAAATCCTTTGATCTGGAGAAAAGGAACTTTAAAAAAGTTCCCTTATGCACACATCCTTTTTGAGGTGGTGTTTTAAAGACTGCAGAAACAAGTAATTTAGAAGCAAAGGTACAATTTCCCATTGACATCACCAGCAAGGAATATGGTCTGCCAGATCAAATGTCTGCAGATATTTTGCATAAATACTTACTTCTGCATTCTATCCCTGGGTCCAGCTGCTTCCACACTCCATCAACGCACCGAAACGCAACTCTTCCCATTTTTACATATCCAGGCCGACAATTGTATGTGGCTTGAGTCCCATGTGGATAGGGAGGCTTGTCCCATCTTTTAGCAGGCACTTCTTTTACCCTCCTAGGAGGAGGTTCTTCACAAGCTAAAAATTTTAAATGAAAACATTGGTGACTGAAGTACATGCTGCAAACATTAAAACCATCTTGCAACAGGAAACGTAGCAAGAAATCCTGGGGCCATTTGTGATCAAACCAGCGTGTTTGCTACTGAATCAGCACAAAATAGGAAACTGGCAAGGATCCACATCTTGTAGGAATGTGAACAGACATTTAGAAGGATGTAGGAATGGCCAGGTGCCAAGGAATCACCCAGGACAGCGATGGTTCATGAAACAGATTTTACTTAAAAAAGCCTGAGAGGAGATCAGTGCCCTGGTTCCAACTCTTGTTCCTTACTTACAAGTTCCTTTTTACACAATATATTTAATTCTAGGTATTCACTCTGACCTTTAGCTCCCAAGCATTTTGACTCAGTTTGGGGAGTGGATGGTGGTGTCTGGTATTTCTTATTAGCTCGCTATTATACACTCCTTGCCCAAAAGCTCCTTTCTGGGTCTTTTTCGATGCACATGAAATGTACAGCCATGTCCATATGAACTACAACAAATGAACCTGAATTCATTTTATTAAGAAGTTCCTCAACAGCTTGAGAATGAGAAAAGTCAGACTAAAGAGAAAAGAAGCAAATGTTGGGAAACTGTTAATGAAAGACTAACTGATTTTGTCAAGAAATAACTGCCCTAATTTCAGGACTAAATTAGGGGCATAATTTCATATAATTGTTTTAAAAATGGGAAAAAAAAAGATTTGTTGCAAGGAAAAAAACTGTGTAATTTAAAGTGTTCTCTATGGCATTTTGAAAATGTAAAGAAAATAATGTTGATTTTGAGCTCTAATAACTTTAGTCTGCTGCTTTAAGTAGCCAGAAGAATTAGAGATGCTTTGACAATGATTCTGATGTGCTAAAGGAAGAGTGTACCCACACATTCCCACATGTTTTTTCCAATTATTGTGATAAGTATTCTCCCTCCTATGAATGACTACATCTGAATAAAAATTATTGTTTCTGTGCACTAGAGGGTACTAGGCTACTCTAAAAACATAGAAGAGACTTTTTTTTAGTAAGAAAAGACAGATGCAAATTCTAACAACATTTTTTTGCATAATGTATAAAATAAGCAAAATGAACAGGACTCCTCTAGCTGGTTCTTTCAAATGTGTTAAAAATGGTTAGTTTACCCAAAAAGTTCTTTGTAATGGTGAGAAAAAGGATGTTTCTAACTCCACATATTTGAATGAATATATTTGTTTGAACTAGCACTTTCAGTTTGCAAGCTGAGAGCACACACTGAAATCTGTAATTGAGAAAATATGTTATTGAGTACAGTGAGAGCTCTCTATCCCTCCCTCTGAATTGTACCATATTTTTATTGTCTGTTGTGCAGAATGCAGCCTCCTAACTCTTCCTTGCTTACATTGAACCCCCCCATGAAAGATAATCTCCTTAGTTTCTTCACTATTATTGAGGTGTTCTGGGCCTTGCTGGGTTTTATCTCAACTCTTCCCCACTCCTGCCCTGATGTTAAACTATGTGTTACCATCAAGTGTCAGAGTATGGCTGTGTGTGTGTATGTATATATATATATGTGTGTGTGTGTGTGTATGCAGTTTCTTAGTGGCTTGAGGTGAAGAAATCTGCTGGCAGGTTGTACTTCAAAACTCTATTAATTCCACCATGCACTCACCAATACTGGAGGATTTTATTTCTATATTAAAAAGCATGCACTGAGTGGATACCTTCAAATTTCCTTACTGACAGACCAGGAGAGCTGGAATTACTCATTCAGTATTTACATGTGACTTGACCTCAGTTAGAAATAGCTCAAGCTGCTTTTCTGCCAACAATATGCTGGTAGCAGCTTCTACAAAGTACAAGCACAATTACAAATCCAGGTGCAAGTAGCTTTCAGTCCTTGTGCAAAAGCCAGCTCTCAGAACAACTCTCACAGACTTTCAGCATGAAGCTTAAACAAGAATCCTGTATGACCCATGGTAATAGCTGTCCTGGATAAATCAAATTTTGCAACATTCACATTTCTTTCCAATCTCCCTGATCTAAAGAAAGCATTGTGAAAACAAAGTGCAAATTCAGGCAAACTTTTGTTGCAAATTCCAGGACTTTTCTGCACTTCTTTGTAAACAAATTAGATTATTAGCTGCTTTGAGGCAATATTTATTTATTTATATTTAATTAAGACAGGGTATTCCTTTATTTTGCTGATTTTTCAGTTTTTCAAAGTAGAATCCATTGGATCTTTTTCATTAATAAGGTCTTCATAACTTTCAACTAAAATTAAAATGAACCTGAACCAAGCAAAGACATACTAGCTCAAAACCACACAGCACCCTCTGCACAGCACTGTATGCAAAGAAACTCAGACATGAAGCAAACAAATTAAATAACTAAGGATACGCTAAATGATATAAACATAAACCAAGAAAAATACATTGAACAGAGAAACAGAAAACATCAGTGGTTTCTGAAAAGATATGTAGAATACTAGCTACCTCTTTAAACATGAAAAAGCATACCTGTATATATTTATCTCCTTTCCTAGACTAAAACTAGTCAGTCAATAGATATACTAGAAGCTTTTCAGTCAATGTAATAATCATTCTTCTTCCTCAGATCACCTCACAGGTTATTCCAGACAGAAACAAAATATTCCATAAATGTGCATTTCTATTTTAATCTACCAGGTGCTTCCTGGTTTTAGATACTAGAATAATTAGCAAACATAATTAATAGAAAACTAGATGTCTGGCTCCAGTTTATAGTGATATCAACCATTTAAAAGGTCGGGCAACAGATTAATAACAGCAGTAGTTCTCCAAATAAATAGGTGAAAGTAATCCTGTGACAGGACACTAAATACTAAAGGTGCTAAATGCTGCCAGAAGAAATGTCAATTATTGTCAGAAGTTCATGAAAAAAACCTCCAATGCCTTAGCATATTGCTTGAGTTACCATCTGCACTGTAAGAGAGGAGTTAAAGCTTACCTCTTTGTGCAGCACAATGCACCCAACACAAGAGCAGAGCTGCGTAGCCCAGGAACGACATTCTAGAGATTCAAAAACTCAGCAAACGCATCCAGTATTGTAGCCTACTTTTTTTTTTATTACTTTGTGTTATTTCCACTCCTTTTTTACTTAACTGGTCCATGGACTGAGCTTGCAAAACATTTATACTCTGATTTCAGCAGTCACTTCCCCTAAACCTCTTGCAACACACAAGTGTTTCTTTTTTTTAAACCCCCTCTCTAAACCTTGCTAAATGAATAAACAAACAAATGCCTGGCAATTTAGGTCGAGACATTCCTTTCCCTGTAGTCTGCTTGTTTTTTACATCATACTTTTTTTTTGCATATTTATCCCTTCCATGATTATACAAGGTTACGTCTTTTGATTTCTAAAAGTTGTACAACTAAATTATTTTGCAATTCCTTGTGTATTGTATGCTTAGTTAGAAAACAAATTCATGTTAATTGCGTGCAAAAATGAACTTCTCTACACATATAATGCAAAATACATGTTGCAAACAATCAAATTAAGAAGCAGAAAAAAGTACAGAGTGACTTAAGGGTCACCCATGGGGTCTTATAGAAGATCACCAACTACCCACAGCAAAGGAAATCTATTTGGTCATATTCCTTATTAAATAAACCCAGGTGATCATGAAGCACTTTGGTATCACATAAGAAATTATAAGATGGAGAAGATTTGAATGGATTGTAACAAAGATAATGAACCTTCCAAAGAAAAATATAAAACTGTGCAAAAAAGAACTATATGCCTAACAAAGGAACTTCCCATGGGTTTATGTAAGCAGCAGTCTTATCAACAGTTTCATGAAATGTCTTGGCTTTACAAGTGCTCTCCAGTGGAAATGTAGATCATGTGAAGAACATTATTTGAGACTTGAGAATTAGGGGGGGAAAATGTAATAGTACCAAGTGCTCACAGGAGATGGACATAAAGCAGCTACAGGCCAGATGCCCCACAGTGGTGATGTCTGACCAGATGGGCACACACAGATCCATCTTGTGCATGTCCCCAAAAACCCACATAACATATCCTTAAAATCACTAGCTTAGTTAGTGTGCTGCTATGGGATAAAAAGGAGTCTCTACAGAATAGATGTCAAATCAAACCTGAATTCCACAGCATTTAAAACTTTTTCTCTTCTTGAAATGCAGGTGGAATATCTTTTTTAACTTTGGGCTGTGTTTTCAGTCACCAATTGTGAGACATGATCTGAGTAAAACTGGCATTCAGCTGTTTCTCCTACAGAAATTACTTCAGAGAGCAAAATGTCTCTTCCTTTCCCTTTCCCTTGACAAATGACTCTTGTGGAGAGTGACCTCTCACCATGCTCCATGACCTGTGATGATCGATCTGTATCGAGTTTTCAGTTACTGGTGCACACCTTATCAGTAAATAGGTATTTCATGCACCTGTCAAAGTTGCAATTTCTCTGGTTTTAAGTATTAAATAGTCTGATGTCATGAAGCTCAAACTTGTTCAGGTTTTGTCAAACTGATTTTGGGTTATTAAATCGCTAGTCAAATAATTATGGGCTTGAAATACACTCAAGGATGCTTTCAGGTACAGCTGAACCCAAACTGGAATTGAAATGGTACCATAAATTTCCTGACTGCTCTCTATAAATAGAGGCATTGCTAAAATTATTTAAGCTAAAAGTTAACATCAGCACGCAAAAACAGATTTAAAATGTCTATGAATAAATTTAAGCTGAAACTTGGAAGACTCAGCTGGTAAAGCTTTGAAGCAGTATTTGTATAGGCATAACATAGGCCTATACAAAGAAACCATCTTCAATCACAAAGCAAAGGACCAGACTCAGTCCTTTCCAGTCCTGGGTTTGTGATCTTCTTAGGTCATTTATTAAACTGACCCTAGGCAAATGGTAATAGAATCAGGAGCTTAAACTTTCTTTCCTTCCTCACCTCTTCCATGGACTATCAGTTCCAAATCTATTGTCTTTAATTGGGTCTCAGTTTGTTTAGCCACGTTCAGTCTCTACCAAAACAGAGCACAAAGACAAACCATGCCTCAGGACCTCAAAGGCAAGGAGAAAAAACTCATTTTTAGAGTTTACCTCCTACCCTTGAGAAAGGCAGAAACATCTAAGTAGTTATGCAACCAAGGACAGCTGGATTTTATCTAAGGAAGCAGAGCTACTGCTTTGAGAACTGGTGTGACTGCACTCAAAATACTGCCATGGACACAGCCAGCCAGCCACAATATCACCACACATTCCCTGTACAAGCAAAACTGCAGAGCAAGGTGTGAGATCATAGCAAAGTACAGCTTGGAAGTTATCTTGCCCAAAACTCCTCCACAAAGCAGAGTCAGTGTGAGGTCAGAATAAGGTACTCAGGTTTTTATTAGTTACTTACCCGAGATGGAGGCTTAATATCAAAGTTCAGAGTGTTTGTTCAAACCAGAGTAATTTTGAGACCAGTGTTTGGAAGCCATTTTGTGTGAGGAGCGCAGATCTCAGGAAATCAATGTATTCCATAGAGGACTAATGATAACCAGAAAGAGGAGCTTAATTAGCCACAGCTGGAACAGCATCTCTGGCCAGTATAATTTCAGCATGTTCTAACAGCATGCTTGCTCTCACACTTGAGTTTAATGACCTCATTAGAGCACACAGAAGCATCAGCCACTGCTTTGCCCAACAATTGTCATGAAAATGTCCCATCCCACTGTATTAATAATGGGATTGTCTTTGCAACATCAACATTTGTCTCTCCTCCCGCTGGTACACAACTTCTGTGACTCATAATTACATTAACACATCATGTAACTGCTACAATCACAACCTAAGGGTGTGACAGGGCAAAACTCCTCATTCTACTTTGTTTAAACCAAATAATAATCAAACTGGTTTATTGATTTATTAACAGAACACAATTAACTGGCAATCAGTGGAATATTTCAGGTTCAGTATGGGCAATACACTGTTAAACAAAATGTTAATAAACACCTAACAAATAAAGAACCTTTCTTCACTAATCCCCCAAAGTTCTAATCACCTGTGCACCCACCCACCCATGGCTATACACACAGCTTTCCTCTCACAGGTGCCCTTGCAGGAGATGTGGGCAGTCCTTGTGCAGCACTTTGCTGCTCCTTACCACCTGCTAATGCACACAGCAGCGAGGCTCTGAGTCCCTGCCCAGCTGGACAAAGGCTGCTGGCATGTCCACACAGAGTTTTCGGTGCCAGGGGATGAAGGTACAACAAAGGATGTCAAACCCACTTCTTCTGTTTTTGACCACTTGCTCCATTCCCACTGTTCTCCCTCCTGTTACAATTTCGTTTGTCCCATACATTTCTTTCCAAATTGGCCCTTCCCTTATGTCGGAACTCGCTTGGTAACTCCCTAGCTGTTTGTCATCCTCTTTAACAGGATCAGCTGTGGCATAGGCACTCTCAGACAGGTTTGGATGCTTGAACTTGCATTCCTGTCTTAACAGCTGCTGCTGTTCAGGCCATTTTACCAAGAATGGGTCATGGGAGCACCCTTGCAAACAGAAACACAGGATTAGGAATTTTTTAGGAATATTCCTTCAGCTTCTTCTAAGGTAAATTAGGTAACAGCACGTGCTTAGACAGGAGATATATCATGTCCAATTCTAAAAGTAATATAAACCCACTTCTGATTACTTGTGTTTAAGTACCACTTAATTCTTCTGCCTTGGTGCTCTATACTCAAAAGTGAAGTGAAAATTACTTGAAAAGGTGTTCTATGCAAAAAAAAGATGTTCCCCTCCTATATAAAAGCAGCTGTCAGTAACCCTACTCTTAAATTAAGTCAGTCCTCCTACTCGCAGCCAAGTGAAGATTTACTGGAAGGCAATTCCCAGGTTATCACCGTTTCCCAGCAGCTTGCTCTCCCGTGACGCAGCGCTGCTGTTCTCTTGTTCCTACAGCTCCTTTCCAGGTCACCACAGACGCCAGAGGGCCGGGGTGCACCTGGCCCCGGGTGGCCCTGAAGTGTGCACTGTCCCTTTCAGATCTGGGATGGCTCAGCACAGCAGAATAAAAGGATCAGGACACATTGGATGCCCTGTGTCTGAAACAATTCTCTAAAGATCGTGCTTGCAGTGCAGAGTCCTGCTCACCAGGCTATGGAAAACGTGCCTTCTACCTACCAACACTGCAGTTTAATTACATACATGAAACCACCTCCTTTTCTTTTTTGTAATGCTTTCAGAGGAATTATCAAATTTGAAATCCCTCATTTCACTTTCTGCCCTAGCTTTGGAGCTTTGCAGTGACCTTAAAACTCTGTTCTCACTTTGGGCTATTTCAGTCTGTTACTGTTTCTGAATCACTATCAAACCTTTCATGCCAGCAGAACAGTCTGCTACTGCACAGCCATTTAAAAAAACAGGCATCAAGTGGAAAGATAGGAGGACTCCAAGAACATTTTTTCCTCTAAAGTTTAAACAATTCCAAACATTGCAGCATTGCACTCTGGAAGGTATATCAGACAATAAACTAAAGAGATATGCAAAATAGAAAATAAAAAGTAAATAGGATAAATAAAGATTTAAAGGTATATAAGAATAGCAAGACTTGCTTAGAAATAAATAATCCTTTAAAAAAAAACAACAAACCAGCATGGAACAGTCCGGAGCATGTAAAAAAAATATCATTATGATTTTTTTTCAAAGCTTTATTACTATCCCATAGTAATACTCCCTCAATGGCTGCACTTTCTTAAAGGACAGTTAAAGTTACCATCAGCTCTCCCTGTCAGTAGTCCAGCATACAACCCAGCTACCTAGCAAGGAGGTGACACAAGCATTTCTTTCTGCAGAAACTTACTGGGCTACACTGTCATTTTTATGCTATGGTGATACTCAGACCCTACACCCAGACTGTACTGTAAAAGTGAGAATAAACCAAAAATGGGCCTTATCCCCAAAAGCCAAGAATCCAGTAAAGTGTAACAGAAGTACACTTAAACCAGCAAACAAAAAAAGGACAGACCCAATAAGCTCACGTTACCCTAGTTTTCTAGCAAGTCATTTTTAAGAACAGGATGTGAAAGAGAAGAGTGGGCTTGCAGTGACAATTCCTTTGCAGCAAGGGAGAAGTAAGAAAATGATGGTGCTTTCACATTATAATGTGTGAGAACAGAGGCTGTTAGGGAAAGATGCAAGACAAGTAATCATCTGAATAGGAAATCACACAAAAGAATAAGGCAGAGTCCATGCAGTTGTTGGACTCAAAATGGAAATAAACAGTTGCTCCTTGATCCAGCAGATTTGGTGTTATGGTCACAAAAATGGACAAGATAAAACAGGCTGCCCTTACCCTACAGTAGCTGACACACAAAATGGCCTAAGGAATTGTATTTTGAATTACATGAAGAAAATGTGCAAGAACGAGATATTGTGGAGGTAAGGATCTGAAAGTACAATCTCAAAGTGCTGTGGGCTCGACAAATGTTGCACTGCTTAGCAACATCTCTTTGCTTTCCATCAGCCTCAAGAGGCACAACTACTGGGTAAAGGGAAACCAAAGGCTATAGAACTTGCAGGTCATTTTGCCCTCCTCCAACTCAATGTCCCCTTTGGCATCCTGGCCAGGGTCCATTAGTAAGGATTATCAGTGTGCAGTAGTTGTAAAAATTCAAAATTGCAGTCAATGAGTATAAATCCATTCAGACATGAACTGATGTAGTCTTTAGTCCTACACTCCACAGCACTAAATAACAATCCTGTACCAAGGTAGGTAAACAGGGACTGCCCTCAAAACACACCTCTCACCAGTTTTTGCTCCTGATTTGATTTAACCTCTCAGATCTATTCAGATTCCAGGATGCTGAGGCTCACACCTAATTTTAGTCTGATAAGGCACCCATACTTCATATTTGAGATTGCTTTTCCAGTTGATGGTCTGAAAGCCCTGGGGGAAACAAAACCGGTAAAAAATTTCTTTAAAAAGTAAAAAATGTTGTTTTCTAACTGAGAAGTATACCTTTCTTAATGCTGAAATTCAGTTTTCTGATATAAGGAATATTTATCAGCAAGGACTCTTCAGACTTCCATCTAGGTACATTTTAACAGGTATAGTCATAATGCTTTTTCTAGAGACTATTTTGAAAGTGAGACTGCAGCCAAATTAAATAAAAGATTATTGAAGTACAGTTTACTTATCTAAACTCCAAACAATTTTTGAACTCTGAATGCTGAGTCACTAAATATTCTATTCAGCTCCCAAAGATGCACAACTGTTCCATGGACTGCCAGCTCTGCCAGCACTCTAGTTCCCTGTTCTAGCCTTAAACCCAAAGCCACACAGAGAACTGATCACCTGGCAGAAATGTGAGAGTTCCAAAGTTCCCAATAGNTTTTTTTTTAGCCAACCAGTTTTTCAGCCTGCCTAACCCTTAGTAACACCAACAGACAAATAAAAAGTAAACACACAAACTCTGCAGAGAGGGAATTTCCACTGGCCATTTTCCACTGCAGCCCAGACTATACCTTACAGTAAGGCCTTGTGAATGTCTGCTGAGCTACCTGAATGCCATCCAGACAATACCAGACTACCTTCCTTCAAAGGACCATAAATTCCCTGCTACAGAACTCTTTTAAAGGATTACTGTGCATTTGCTTCATAAACACCTCATCCACCTTCACCCTGTTGTTTAAAAAATTTAAATTAAAAACTTTATATTTACCAGTGTTCCTTCTTCCCCCAACCTCAGACTATTATTTAGACAATAAAAACAATGGTTGGGATGATAAGCTTATCAGCTGGGGATGACAAGTCTCTGAGTCATGGTAGACATTAGAAAAGCAATGGAGGGAACAGGGCAGAACTGTGTGTGGCAGGACTATTTCAGCACCTCAACGCTGAGGACCAGCAACACATTCAGGGGTTGAAATGGAGCAGTTTATCATGGCCAAGATGCTTCTCTAACTCCCTTCAATAAAGTTTGGCTCTGTTTTACCTGAATAATTTTGGGTATCAATACCATCACTAAAGAATGCACCAGTGAGTGCCAATAATCAAACTGATTAATTATAAAGAGAACTTTGCAAGCATTTTGAGCAAAATATCAAAACTTAACCCGATACTCTAATTTACTTTATTACAGTAGATTGCATAATTCAGGTTTAGATAGAAGGGCAGAACATCTTGAATTAAGAACAGTATTAATAACCTATGCTTCCCTCCATATACACTGCAATTGTTCAAAAAGTCCAGAAGCCATTTGCATTGCTCCAATTTGTTTTGCCTATATGCCATGAAAAATATGGCAACCTAAAAAGAAAAACCAGATTCCTTTGTTTGTTCTTTCTGTACCTGAGTATGACCCAGGATTTAAATGCAATTACTAGCAGTAAACTCAGTTCTTAAACACCCTCTCTTTCTCAGACTGCAGAGTCAACTATTGAGAGCTACCCACCCATACCCACTTTGACAAACAGAAAAAAAACCCCAGATCGATTAAAGTCTATTTTCAGTCCCTAAGTCAGGGTCACAGATGCTTCTGACATTTCTCAGGGCCAGAACCATCCCAAAAGCACAAACCTCCATTTGTTCCTGAGCGTGGCTCACAGCTTGCCTTTAACCTAACAAGGAACACCTGGCTTGAGCACAGTGACCCCTGCAATGGTTCATAGCCAGCACCTGTCTCCAGGCAGATGACTCAGTGTCTCCTCTGCCTGAAGACAAAAGTTTCCCAGGTGTTTTGAGTTACTAATCAAAATACTGGATTTAGCTAACTAAAATCCCCTTTCTGCTCAATTTTATATACTTAGAGCTTTTCAGAGGGATCAGGCATCATACTGTCAGACATGCAAAAATGCATTTTACATTGCAAAGAGTTTCTATTACTTGGGAGCACAGAATTAAGCGTCTGTATAAATTGCATGACTATAGTCTCAGTAATGAGTTTGTTTTCTATTAGCTCTGCTCAACTGCTCACCAGGTTGCTCATTTCCCAGTCAGCTATTACCTGTCTGAAGTGCATTTCCATGGTAGAAAAAGAGCAAAAGCTTCTCCTGCTACTTAGCTCCTCAAGTATGAAAACACATGTTAAATTAATCAATTCAGGTGGAAAAATTAATGAGGCTGCTAGAAGAGAGAGTAGAAACACCACTAATTCCCCAGCCAGTCTAGGATTCATAGACTTCAGTCAGACTAACTGCTTTGCTTTCATAACAAAACATTGTAACATACAGGCTTCACTCTACCTCAAGCTTTGGTAAAATGAAAGATACCCAGGCAGAGAAAGGAAAGTGTTTTCTTACAAGAGGGAGCTGCTTTAACTGGAGCAGCAGCTGAGAAAGAATGAACTGGGCAGCCCATAACAAACATTCTAAAGAAAGACCCTGGACTTTTTTTTTAAATTAGACTTTTAGAGAACTCTGACCTCAGAACACAGCATGGTAAAACTGGAAAGAACACAAAAGCAGAATAATTCACTATTTTATTTATTTCCTAAATCAGCCAAAGCAAAGAGCAAGTTACCTTTGAACCCTTGTACATACGTGCATCTGTTTTGCTTCACCTAACAAGGCTTTCTGAGAAGCACATTGTAAATGCTGAGTGCAGCAAGCTGTGAAAAAGGGAAAGCATCATAGTCCAGTGATCCCAACGTTTTATAGGGCTTGGTACTGGAGCTCTCTAAAGAAACAGCAATCACCGAAGCTGTGCTTAAGAGCTCTGTGCTAAAGAAGCAAGGAAAGGTGCAATGACCGTGAAACAGCAGAGACAATCTGAGTCCTGAACTGAGCTACCTGTTGGTTACCTGAGGAAATCCTTGCATCGCAGCATGGAGCTCAGAGCTGGATTCTCAGCAGGGCTCATTGCCACGTGGTACGCTCCAGGCTGCTATACTTGGGCTGGTCCTGCCTGTCTAAAACACTTTTAGAGTGTCTCACACTTTCAGGCATTACCTGCAATTCTCAACCATGGGAATAGTTCAACTTCTCTATGGTTTTTTACAGGGCCTGCACCACCTGCTATGTCCAAGAGCAGCTAAGCAGAGGCAGAAAGTGACGGAGGGCTTAGCCCGCTCGCACCTGGCGGTGTTGCAGAGGAGCTGGCGCTGCCCAGGTGTGCCGAGTTTCAGACGAGGCTGTGGCAGCCCCAGCCGCGCGCAGATGACCCCACCGCCACTAACACCGCGGGCTGTGCGGCCGCTACCCATGGCAAAACACCCTTTCCTCACGTTTCGGGGCCTACAGAAAAGCACCCCTGAGGCAGCCCGGGGAGGAGGGGACGAGGCAGGAGCTGCTCGGGGGGCGAGGCGTCTCCCGAGCCCAGCGGAACCCGGCCGCGGCACAGCCCTTTGTTGTGGGCCGCGGCGGCGCGCNGGGCTTCCCCTCTCTCCCGGCCGGCCCCTGCCTCCCGCTCCGGGCAGCATGGTGGACCTGGACAGCGAGGTGCCGCCGCTGCCGCCGCGGTACCGCTTTCGGGACTTGCTGCTGGGCGACCAGGGCTGGCAGAGCGACGACAGGTGAGTGCGGGGCGCGGTGTCCCCTCGGGGTGGCGGGGCCGGGCAGCGCTCCCCGAGGGCACCTCCGCCCGCGGGAGCGCAGCCCCGGGGGAAACTTTGCCGGCTGTAGGGTGCGAGGGCCGCCGAGGGGCTGCGGCGCCGCGCCACGCCCGCAGCCGGGGCATCCCGCGGGCTCCGGAGCGCTCCCGCCGGCGGCGGAGCCCTGCCCTGCCCCGCGGCACGGCAGCAGCAGGAGCAGCACAGGTAAGAGATCGTGTCCCCGTGGTAACGTTGGCACAGGGAACGTCCCAAACTGCGTTTCCCGTTCGTCCAAAGGCTAACTGTAGTGTGCTTTCGTTGTCCTGTACCCAGGCTTCTTCACATGCAGTTTCTTTCCATGCTGGGATCCTAGGCATGGACGCAACTACCATGATTTTATTCCTTTATGAATTCTTTGAAGTCTGTCAGCGTCTTTAATCACACCCGGTAGAAAAAGATTTGTTTGTTTCAAGTCAAGTGTTGTCCTTAAAAGTCATAAACAAAGAACCCTTTGCGGTAAAAGAAACAAGCAAACCAGGAATGTGTGTTCAGTTTCAAAATGTTGAATGAACAGCGTCTGTGAACAGCACCAGCATCATTCCACTCTGCTGGACCATACAACCTTGTGTCTCAACAGACTATTACGTGATCCCATCTTGTAAAATTATGTGTCATACCCACTTTGTACTAACACTCTTGTAGTCAAATGTCAGAAAAGCAAAATCAGCAACATACTGGATAGATTTTAATTCAATATATTTGCATTGTCAGAGAATGTCTTTAACTTGGCAGTCAGAAACTTTGATTTTAATGCTGCTCTACATTGTTCAGATTTTCACTACTTTTCTAAGGAATATGAATTCTTATTGATTCATAATAAAAGGTTCATGCAAACATGTAACTAAATATTACCTTTGTTTAGAAGAATATGCTCTACATTGAAGCAGTTAAACAAATGGTGTTTATTCAGACAGTTATGAAATGGTTAATGATACCTTAATGTAGTCACAAAAAATGAATGTTGTTGGTTGGAAATGACAGCATTGTAACTACATAATGAAGAGTTAAATAGTATGTTTATCAAAGCATGGTTTTACTGTTTAAAAAATTATATCATAATGTAGTCATTACTTCTGGTTCTTTGAGATTTTAGAAAATGTAATCTTAGCATCTTATACCTTCACCTTATTTCCTACTGGAATAGGAAAAAACTCCACAACCTTTCCTATTTTAACAACTTTATTTATTTGTTTTGGGTTTTGTTGGCTAAAATTTACAAAGTATGCTTTGTATACCTTTTTGGATCACTCTGGGGCTTAACACTTTTTCCACCTCTAGTTCAAACTTCTTTCAAGCACTTCCCTGATGCCAGCTGTTTGACTTGCACTTAGTGAAGTTACCTTCTACTGAAGAAGCACAATCTGGTCTCAAATAGCAAATAGTGTAACTGCACAACCCAGAGCATCCTTTTAGCTATTGTCTACTTCAGGTCTATGTGCACTTAACAAAATCAAAGTAAATAATCTCTAAAACAACCTTGATAGCAGAATTATAGCACAAAACTCTTCCAGAGCATGGTTACCATTTGAAAACTGCAGCAAAGAATTGGTGAAAAACTAATGGTCAATTTTAATTATTTCAGTGACATTCCAGCAAGCATTACAAGAAAGATCTCTGGCACAATCTGAAATGCAAAAATGTAAATGGCTTTCTAGGTCTTTGTGCACTGTCTGTGCTGAGGCTGGGCACAGCTGCACAGTGGTAGGAAGGTGTGCAGGGAATTCCCCACAATGCAAGCAAGATTGTGTTTTACATGAGGCTGTGATAGCAGCACTGTCTCCTCCAGCTCTGCAAGTTACCATAGCAGTATTTTTGGATACCAGCTTTCCAGTAACTGAACAAGAGCCATTCTTACAAAGATCTTGTGTATTATCTTCTTGTTTGTCTGTCCAGATTCTTACTTTCCTGAACTGGAGGCTATCATGTGTAATATTGAAGTATTCATTCCTTCCTATGTTGCTGGAATATTGCTGTTATCCATTATAGAAAAAGCATGCATGCTCTGCATAGGAGTAGTGTCAAGTGGAATATTTAGAATATTAGACGTACTTCCAGGAAATACTGAGTGAGAAAGATTGCAGACCTATGGGGACCCTGAGGTCAGCTTTTAACTAGTTTGCAATGATTGGTATTAATACAAGTATGTATTGTTTTTGTCTGCTTTATTGTCCTGTCTTTGCACTCTTAGGTAAATGGTTCTTGGTTGGTTTTGGTGAAGCACATCCTTTGTATGCTATTCTAAGCAGTGTGCAGTGCAGATATTGCTGGAGGTGTTGTTTGTAACCCTTCAGTTGAATGGGTGTTAACTATGAATGGAACATCTGAGTACTGAAACACAGTTAAAGTAGCCTCATGGGATGGCTGCACACGATGAAGATAGTTCATCTTAGTTACTGGACTTTGCCTGAGATGCTGCAAATATTTTTCTGCCTGTTTTCAGTTCACTGCAACTTTTTAATTCCACTTGCTCTCAACTCTGGTGGTGTGATGTTCACTAAGGGTTTGCCATCTGTGTGATCTGTGAACTTCAGGTCTGTTACCAGCCAAACTCTGTCTTGTCTTAGTTCCATTCTCTTTTTGATCTTCCCAGTCTGTTCATCCTTGGGGGATCTCTTTCCTCCTTCCCTTTCGCCCTTTCTGGAAAAATGCTCACTTTTTGCTGATAGGGTCCATCTCCTGGTTTTCAGATGCCTGTTGGGTTTTTAGAGTGGAGAGGAGATGGAATTATTCCTCTCATCTGCCACAACCCAACCAGGATTCTGTGCCACCAAATCAGTTTTAACAGCACAGTTTGCCATTATATGTCATATGGTAGTATTTAATAATAAATATGACTGAAATTATGTGACCTCTCCTCTTTTTGTTGAAAGATATATTTCTGACATAATCATAGCCCAATTTTGAAACCTTAATGGTTAAGTTTCTTTAGGGTGAGAGTTTGATCACATGTTTCTTTTAAATGTTCCTGTTAATTTATAAAATGCACATGTGCTAAAATACTTAGCTGATTGTAACAGAACTCTCATTCAGGAATTTTGTTCTTAGATCTCTACCAGGTTACCAATCTTTTTGAGGACAGATTGCTAATTTTTTTTTTTTCCTTGGGGACTTCTCCTGTAGTGGAGCCTCACTCAGAGTTTTCTTTTTTTTTTGCTATCTAATTTCCTGTATTTCTTCAATACAGTAAGATCCATCTCACTGCTTTTGCATTTCTGTCCCCTCCCCCCAAAAATTCTGCTTTCATAGCTTAGATTCATAGCCAGCCTTGCAGTTGGCTTCAGTAACAGATGGGTTCTGGGCTGTCATCTTCCACAAACCGCCAAATTGGATTGTATGTTATTTTTCATAAAAGAAGTTGCTGTGTGCAGAAGAACATGCTGAATCTTTGACAAATGATTCTGTTCAGTAAGAAAGCTACTTCGAATAATTTATTGGCATTCTTGATTTTGCTGAGTGGTTTGGTTGTTTTCAAAAAAAAAGGATGTTAAAACCAGTTTTGGTTTTTGCAAAGCTAGATTTTCAAGGGAACCTGGTTCCCTTTGAAAACTGGAGATCAAGCTTGATGCTACACTACACTCATTTTATATGGAGAACACTTCTACAAGGCAGTGTGTAAAAAATCAGCCCAGCTAGAGCATGTGTGTGTGTGTCAGGTGGGTGAATTCTGTGGCAAGTAGGGCAGTAGATCAGGTTTTCTCTGGCCATGGAAATTCCCTGGCACTGGGCTGAGGGTAAAGAGAAGATTGCATCCTTGACTTTTGTACTTGTTCTGTAAATATCGCTAATATCCCTTTGTGAATCTTACATTTTGGTTTCATTATTGAAAGTATCTGAAAATGAAACAGACTGTTTTGATTTGCTGGATATTTTGACATGTTTATTGACCATTATCATGCAATTTACCTTTCAGTTTGGCTGCTGGGAAGTGAGCAGAAATAAAGGGGGACTCAGTGATTAGCACAATTATTCACCTGTTAGTTCAGCCAGATTTCACTAAATTGTGATTGTAGTAGTAAACTATGCAGTGAAATGTTTCATAACCCTACTGATCACCAGTCCTTGTTCTTACCTGCTGTGTCGAAAAGCAACACGAATAAAATTGGAAAACACCCTACCTGGTGAAGGGGTGACATGTTCAAAGTCGGTAAATAATTTGCTGCAGAGGAGGGGAGAAAAGAGAATGTTTATTTTAGGTTCCCACATAAGTTTGGGAAAGCTACAATGAAGAGGTTTTTGTGTACATAAATAATTACCACGGGCTTCTAAACAGCCAAACCACAGCATGCTAGAGGTGTAACTAAAGAATTCTAAGTTAAAAGTGTTTACATTCAGTCCATATCACTGCCTTTTTATTAAGGCCTTTAGTATCTTGCAGAGCACAGTTTACCTCACATTTCTTAAATCATTTATGTCCAGACATTTAATCCTTTCTTTAGAAGCTTTTGAAGATATAAAAACTGCATTTGGTTTAGTGAATTCTAGCAAGACAGGAATGTTTCCCACCATTGAAGCATGACTGCTTATTCTGATGAACTGTTCAAATTCTCCTCTGCCTGCTCTGACAATAATGTCTTGAACTGTGCAGGAATGGTTTGGCAGTTGGAGTGTCCAAGGAAACAATAGGGACTGATAACTTGTGGGGAGTCCAACTCCCACCTTCAAAGCATCTGATTTCATAGCTTTTCTATATGCTGCTGCAAGATATTTTTACAATTTCAGTCAGGGAACAAAAATTTACATTTTCCAATTCTGTAAATTTTTTTTCTATTCTGTACAGATATAACAAGAACATTAACTGGTACTGGAAATTCATTTCAAATCCTGCTTCTGTATTGAGATTAAAACTTGAGTCATTTTGCTACAGTATATACTTTAATTTTAAAACTATAGAGCTAAATTTTACCTTTGTGAAAGAACTGTTCTTACATTAAGTACTTACAGGATTAAATAAAAATCAGCCCTCCATTCTGGTGTGCTTTCTGCATAAATGCACATTACCACCTATCTGGAAAGGAAGGAGATTCACATAATACAGAACACCTCCACACATCACTTGGACAATTGTATCCTGCTGGCTGTCATGTTCACTGGTGACTTTCAAGGAACAGCTCCCCACTGTAAATCTCAGAAGGCACTTTAACAGCCATTTGTCACGGTGTGAATTAGTGAGTAAAGCCCTCCCTTTGCCTTTCTTTTGGAAATCACCTGAGATTGTTCAACTAAAAAGGGATGAAAAGCCCACACGTTTCTGATTCAAGTGATTTAAAACAACTGAGTCTAGATTCAACTTGTATAAAAATTCTATTATAATTTCCTCAAAAGAAAATTCTATTACGGTTTCTTCAAAATAATCCTCCTCTTTCCTTCAAGAAATACTTTAGTCAATTTGGCATGCTCATTTTAGAAAACATGTTAACTTACAGGAATTATTTCATTTAACAGAGGCTACAAATAAAAGGACTTGAGAAGATATTGTCAAATTTTTCTTGATTTGCCCTTGTAAGTAAATTTTCGAAACCCATAAAGAGATTTAGAAGCCTAAACAAATGTAAATGCTTAATTGTGATTGAAATTGCTCGAGATCTTAACAGTCTAATTCTCTAAGAGAGCAAGTGTTTTCATATCTTGCAGTGAGACTCTGCATAGTAGGAGTTGAAAAGTTTGAGTTGCCCTAAACCCTGAAAAAAACTTGCTGTGTGTACAGGCCGAGCCCTTAGCNAAAAAAAAAAGAAGAAAGATACTGATGTTTGTAGGACTGCTGCATTTACCACAGCAAGAGGCCCGAGTTTACACTCTTGTGGCAGCTTTAGGAGCACAGTCCCAGGAAAGTAAACTGTTGATATATTTCCATACTCACCATTCTTCTAAATTTATCTTGACTGGGTCCCTATTACAGATAAAACACCTGTGTGTAAGGAAGTAAATGCTTTGTAGCAGGCAGTGCCATCAGCTTCATTCTAATTTGTGTTCTACCATATTTCTTGCGACAACAACAACGGAGGCCAAAATGTGTTGTTTCTGTGTTTCTATATTCCACTTAAACTAGCACTCAGTGTGGAATTGGGAAAGGACATGGAAAGAAAAGAGTAATTTCAGTGCTGCTGTGACTGGATCTGTCCAAAGAAAACACTGGTAGCGCATCCCAGCAGAAGTTTGATACTGCACAAACCATTTAAGTGTCTCATCTTGAAAACTCTCACAGACCAAGTAGTTTTCCTCCTCTGGGACAACATGATGCACAGTTTGTAAATGTACTTGGTACTTCAATCATTACTTAATTATAGACTTATTGCTAAAGCTCTTATTTTTCCATCTACAACTTGACACATACTACTTTACATCTGGCAGACTCTATAATACTCCATGGGGAGCTACAGCAGTTCTTTCCCTCCTAATTTTATGATTATTATTATTCTATCACACCCAATGATTAAGACTATTTATTTTATAATGGTAAGCTCTGTGCTGCACTCTGCCTTTCTTTCATAGTGACTCTTCCATAACAAATGGTAGCGTTGATTCATGTTGTCTTCCCTTTATCCTGTAACAAAGAAATAGATCAATTGGAGCGTCAGAAATGTCTGCACTTTCTTTTCTAGAAAGAGTGAAGTTGTAAAACCTGCTAACCATTTCTGCACTATAAATTCAGTTTCTAGACTTCACAATCAAAGGTGATCTTTTATCTTATCTGAATTCTGACACAGTATGCCCAAATGCTTATTCTAACCCTCTAAACACTTTACATGTGGATTCTTCACCTTTTTTCCAAGTAAATGAACAAGTTAAGTCCTTCCTGGAGTGGAGGCATCCACTCCATGGTCTCATAATCTGTGTCATTGGAGAGGATGCCATTCTAGAGCTGTAAGTGTTCTGCAGAATGGAAGATTTGGTGCAGAATGCCTTAAAACAGCTGTTAAAGATTTCAGCCTCCCCCGTGCAATCATCTGCTAATTATGTTAGCAGTCAACTTCCTGGTGGGAAGTAGCAATAAAACAGAAACAGTCATTAGGAGACAAAACCCAGTGTTTATCCTCACAGATAAAAACAGTGATATTATTATTTACTCAGAGGTATCTCGAGGGACAAATCCTGTCTCCACTTAGGGGGATATCTGCTGGGAAGAGCTGTATTTTTGTGGTGGAAAGCAGGTTGCCAAGTCTATCATCTCTGTGCATGCCTTGCCAAATACCAAGCTATGGAAGATGTGGAAGGAAGGCATTAGGTTAAGATCAGTGCAAGTTACCTACTGAGGTAGCAAAAAAGAGAAGACTCTGCCTACCCCTGTGCCTGGGTGTGACAAGTCTCCTGCCAGATTCAGCCATTAATAACTGCATCTCCAGCAGCCACCAGCACAAGGGTTATGTGCCTGGCAGGGACAGTGACATAGTCTGAGCAAGTCCTCACCATGGGTTAGCTCTGCCAGGACAGCCTGGCCCTCCCTCCTTGATTCTGTACCCTGAGTCAAACGCCTTTGGCATCTTGTAAAGAAAGGAGTTTCGCCCTTTGGCTTTCTATGATGTTAAAGTTAATAGCATTTGCTGTATTTGTAGCTTAAAGTTACAGAGCTCCTTCACAGAATAGTGATTGTTAAAATATGTAATGAGGAGTAAACGTTATAAAATAGCCACGCTCATTTATTGTTCTGAATAACCAAAAATGTTCTAGAAATTTTATGTTTTTCTCACTTTGTTTTCTCTTGCCCTTGTGGCTCAAGAAAACTGCAGTACAGACAAAACCAGGGTTACCAAACCTAATCTGAGCCAAATGCCAATGGGAAAAAACCCAACAAGCTGCACTGCAAATGGAAAACTGTGGTTAAGCTTGTCACTTATGAATAACTCCTGTTGATACACAACATTCCCTGACCCTGGAATGGGATTTAGTTTCTCATCTTCACACCAAATTCAAAAGAAGCTGAGGGCACTGGTCACGTATCACTGTAGCCCTGTAGTTCTCACCAAGGAGCAGAGACAGCTCTAACAGAGAGACTAAAGGCTAAGCTCTATATTTAGCTGAATGTACCCTTTTGAGAAGTGAGCAAGCTATGTTTTCACTGTGTACAGCAATCTAGAATTTGATCATTGCTCAAAGGGGTTTCAGCTCAACAAATACTTTTTGAAAAGCCATTTTTGTAGATAATGTCCAGTCTTTAATTACTGTTTTGCTCTCTCAGTAGTAATTCAAAGAACATCATACAAATACAAAAAGTGGAGCAAACTACTCAGTAATGTGCAGATGTTGATTAGTGCACCTGGTTTTATAAAGACATCAAAATCTAAGTAGATTTTTAACCTACCTAAAATTATCATAATAGAGAAGCTAATCCCACAAGAGCTGTTGCAGATTTCTTGTCTCATTGGCATTGAGGACTGCATTCAAACAGTGACCCACATGATTGTTTATTTTTGTACTGGCATTGACTGCAGATTGCATGAAAATTACCATTTAGCTAAAATGGTACAAACAACATTCAGAATGCACTGAGTTAATTTTAAAGTCTTGGTTAGTTTTTCCTTCATTTTTTTTTCTATGTTTTGGCAGTTCACAGATCACAGTTTGAGTTCAGAAAAGAACAACAAAGTGAGTTGAATTCATGTGACATTATGAATCCATTTAAGACAATTAATTGTGGCGGTCGCTGTGACCAGCTCCACTGGTGATTCAGAATGTTGGGATTTCAGTGTGGTATTGGCAGAGCATTTCATGTAGGAAGGACAAGGCTGGCTCCTGGGAATGTTTCAGATTATGGAGGAAGTACCTCTGAATGTGTAAGAGAGAGGAAAATTTCAGGAGCCTCTAAAAGTCATTTTGCTGGGATATAACATGGGCTAGTCTGAGACTGTTGTGGAAGACCTCAGGTTTTGCTTTTAGTTTCAGATAAGAACAAGCTGTTAGAAGATCACTGTAATTAAGATTATAAGGTGGATGTCCTCTTTTGAGGCAGATGAGTGGGGACATGAGTCATGTAGCACCCTGCTGCTACTTGACTTCAGGCTAAGCTGAATTGAGCATTTAGAACTTCCTTTCCTTTCTAAGATGGCAGAGCCACTTTACAGTGACAAAAGTGGCCAGGTAGAGAGAGCTGGGAATACTGGGAATATTACTGTGCTTTCTTGTATCACCCTAGACACTGGAGAATTGGTTATCAGACCTCCTGGCATCCATACAGCCGGTTCTGTCCATGAACACAGACCTCTCCTCATTGTATCCATGCATCCCACCTAAAGCTGATCAGCACTAGGGTCTATGTCAGACTAGAAAACAAGATGACACAACAACACCTATCCTAACCCACCTCACCCATACAGTTAACCAAAAGGATTTTAAATTACTTGACTGTCAAAAAAGCCAGCAAAATCTGAAATTTATGCATTCATTGTGGAAGTTATATTTAAGGGGAAAAAAAGTGTTTATATTTTCTAGGCCAATATTCTGAAGGCACTTGCTAAATAATTTTCTGAACACACACAAGGCACATTTTGAAAGTTTGATGTCATTATTCTGAAAAACTAAACACTGGGCAAACTATTCTGCCAGCCATAAAACTGATGAACGGCGTTTTACTTCAGAGAGTACTAGGTGTTATTTAATATGAATAAAGGTGACAGAATTAAACTTTTAAAATATTGTGAAACTTGATATTTTAAATTTTTCTTAAACTAATGAAGAGATAATTAAAACCATGCCTTATGATTAATCAGGAAGTGTAATAGCTCACTCTGAGTAAGGAGACTGAGATTTATGTGAAGTAAGTAATTATGTGTACCCTGTTAGCTGTGGAGAGAACAGTATCAGACAGGTGACATTTTAGAGATAATAATGACTTTTAAAGCACTTGTTCAATTATGTGTTCAGAGTTCTTGAATCATTGCCACTCCTTAATGAGACATTTATAATTTATATGAAAATTTTGTAATTATTTTCCATGTAAAACAATAATCATATCTGTGTGTCAGGCTGCATTTGAAAGGAAGGAATCAATTCCCATCCACTGTTAGATATATTGCACTGTATACGTGTGTTAAGCTGCAAGTATTACTTCAGAAACCCTACATATTTCATCCTCCATCTGGATGTCATCACTGGAGCCAAAGCAGCTTTAAATACTAGAGAATGAAGACAGATAAGTATCAAGGTGCAATTCTTTTGGAAGGAGTCATCAGCAGGAAATGTCATCAGCACTCTTCTCCTGATGATTTGGTAGAGGAAGTGGAGTCTCCACAACCTTTCTCTGTGGCTGTCTCTGTGGGAAGCGTCAGGGGAGACACCTCCTGTCAGCTACTGGGCTTTTGGTTTATGTGTTTCCCTGAGTCTTTGCCTGAAAGCTCCTTCTCTTTGTATTTATCTGTTAAATACTTGCCTTTTGTGTCGCTGTGTGCACAGCTCCCATCATTTCAGGAAAATTGCTGTAATCTGATATTCAGCCCTGTATTACTTCTCTGAGTTGTTGGCATTCTAATGGCATATTTTGGGGTGTTGTCTAAGTGTTTCCAGATTGCATATGTGGACTGTCTCAATATGTAACTTTAAAAAGACACTCCTTTTTATAAAGTTACCCTGCTCCTGTGTAAAAAGCATATGTGGTATAATTTTTTTTTTCTTTTTCATTTTTTAACACTTCAGCTATAAATGGAATCTCAGAAAAGTTCTTTCTAGGCTTGTTGAGGTGTCTGTGGGAAGTTTCTGACAAATTTCATTTGACTTCTTATGACTTTTTCACTTACAGATCAAGCATGGTTCTCATAATTACTTGTCCTGTAATAAACAAATATTGTTAATTTAAGTAAACCTGTGGACAGGTGGGAGATCAAGCATCGTACAGAAAAAAAAGACTTAAGCTTTTAAACTAACTTTATGTATTGCCTTTGATGTCATTGTCTTGCATCCTACCTAATCCTTTCCAACTAGAAGGAAAAATGTAGCTTGGAGAAGAAATAAACACTCAAGAAAAATTTAAGTGATGTCATGTAATGGTATTCCATGCTCCTGTGTGTTTTGTGACAATGGTCAGTACATGATTTTGGTATATGATCCAAAAGATAATGGTGTAATATTTTTAGTTACTAAAAACTCTAAAAAGAGTAAAAATATAGTATCATTACCTTTAAGAGTGCAATTATTAACTAGTGATATTTCTCCCTTGGGAATACTGCTGGCTATGACTGGAATCAAGAAATGGCTATAAAAATGAAACTTCATTGTGTATTGCTTTGGGTGTTTCTCCTTAGAGATAAATAAAAAAAAACCAAATAGCAGCTCTGTTCCTTATTTGCCATGCTCTCCTCTTTTCCTAGTCACTCCACCTCCAACAGATCCATAGTTGAAAGTATGATCCAAAGTATGAAAGTATCTGATCAACTTCATTTATTGCTCCTTGATCCAGTGGTACTTATTAAGGCAGCAGACATAACTGCAGAGATTTCCCTGTATATGGAAAACTCAAAGCTAGCTTCAATTGCCCTTATCACTAGGATAAATATAGGCATAATAGGTAAAATAGAAACATGATCAAAACAAAAGTCCAGTAAATTCTGTGCTGAATTTTTCACTATCAAATGTGAAATAGTAGTTTATTACTCTAAGTCTCAGTTTGATGAATGAGTCATGATAAATGCATGACTACATTTTCAGCCCCTAGAGAGTTGGGATGTGTGCATAAGTAGTAATTATTGGAAACCATCCTGTGCTACCCTATATTGAGGTTCATGGAGCATTCTGCCAGTGTACCCCTCCTATTTTATATGTTTTTAATGGCAGTGCATGCTGTCAGTTCTGAAATAGAATATTTCAGGTGACAGCTTAGCCACCAGCGTTTGACAATCTAAAAATATTCTAGGAGATTGAGAGGCTCACAGATGAGACATATATCAGTCAAAATGTTGAAAAGAATATGCTATTTTGTTGTTATTCAGTATTTTAAGGATGGAAGTGCTTTGGGTGCTTCTGTAAATACAACTTCTCTACAGGTCCAATGCTGAACAACAAGCAGATACAGAAATAATAATTGCATATTGTAGAGCTTGGTTTTTTGCAAACCTTAGCACCAGGTCCCATTTCAAGTATTATTTCAAGAGAAGGTAAACTGGCTAATTTGGAGGATTAGGAGTCTGGGAAACTAATTTCATTAAGAACCAAAGTATGACCAGTATTTCTTTTAATTTCACCTATTTTAATTTGGAAAGTACTCCAGGCTGAAGTTTACAGTGCCAAATAATAAACTGAAATATTCTTTCTTTTGCATGTAAAGCTTTACTTTAAAATGTAATTTATCATCAGAGATAAGCTGGCATTAAAATAAGTGGCATTTAGGTAGCCAAAAGGAAGTTCTGCTCTCATTAACCTTACAAGGAAGTCTCTCATAAATTACTACATAGCTCTCTAACCATAGACAGAAGATGTAATTCTTACTCTGAAGTCCAGCTGAGATTTTAATAAGGTGTTACAAAGATAAGCATAAAAAATAAAATTACATGTCAAGTTGATCTTCAGAATAAAAAAAATGTATTCATATGTGTTTAAAGTTAATTCAGTAGCTTCATTGAAAATTTGGTGATTTTTAAAGGCATGATAGAGAGAAGCCAGAGTGGTATAGAAAATTTCTCATTGATATTTGATCATCTCACCCATTATATGGCAGCATAAGTGGGATTGCTGGATAAATGCTGAAATACTGGCATAAATAGACTCCACAAATACAATAGAAATGCTATTTAACATTATATTTTAATATATCTGAGATACATTTTTCCGTTTCCAGAGGAAAAATAGTTCAATACAGTCTGGAATAAAAATATTCTACTGATAAATTATACTAATTTCCTTTTAAACGGTGCAGAATTGAAAAAAACCAAAAAAAAAAGACAAACAGATTCTGAGAAAAACAAACCCCAAACTCCAGGTAGACTAATTTATGTAATCTCTGAGTCTAGACTGAGTTGGCTACAGCTTTCTCATCAAATTCCCCCAAGTCGGCCATTATTGCACGCTTCATTAGTGATGAGGGTCTGGAGCATTTGGAAGACAAGGCATTTTACACTTCGTCATTTTAACTGAGCCTGTTTCATTCACATTTTATTGATTGTGATGTACATTTCACAGCACTCTGAGGTATGAGAGCCTGATTTTATAACTTTTATCTGTTTGTAGTTTTTGTGCAAGCCTTTTAGAGCTGAAGAGGATTGTGCTGAAATAAGCAAGAGACCACAGGCAACGTGAGAAGCCCAGGCTACAGCAGGGATTTGAATCAAAGGCATGCAAGAGAATGGCATGTTTGCTCCTAGTACTTATGATAAAATGAGTGGATTAGATGTGTAAAATGTAGGTAGCAACATAACCATTGTCTTCCTGCTCTTCCAGTGAAGTTGGTAAACTACAAGTCCTAAGCTTTGCATTGCCTTTCAGGTAATTTTTCAGACTTCCAGCTGTAACAATGCAATTTCAGACCCTTAGTTCAGTCACACAGGTACCAGGAGGGAAGGATGGATGGAGCTATTAGAAAGGGAAGAAAAACTATTAAAGGCCTTGGAACTGTTTGATTTTCCAAGTTGCGCAGTCCTGGAAATTGTTCATACTTCTTTTGCCTTTCCTTGTTAAAAATATATACCCTCCACTTGCATTACAGGATAAAATCCTAGGAAAGGGTGCATGCAGTAGAATATCAGGAAACCTGAGCTTGAAAAGTTACTGCAGTAGACTAATTTCCTTATAACAAAGGGATGAAGATTGAAAAAGTGAGCACAAATCAAAGTTCTTACCTCTGCTCATGCTTTATGAGATATGAAGATGAATTCTTAGCCTGTGGTGAGACAAACAGCAAAAATCTCATTTAATGGAGCAGGATATATGTCTGCTTAGGGGGGAAAAATATATATAGGTCTTTTTAGCATCTCTATGACCAGATGCACAGAGGTCAGAGTCTGGTTAATAAATATTGATGAACACATTTTTATGTAAACAATTAATATATCTGCAGCATAGAAAAAGAGTAAAGTGTATGGATTTGTAATTCCTTTGAGTTCTACTAAGTAGATGTACACAATTTGAAAAATATTTATTAAATGCTCTTAGTTTAGTGTTCTTGTCTGGTTTCAAGACAAATAAAGATTAATTTTGCTTTGCTTTACTTCTGCTTTATAGATATAACCAGCCTCTGCTTTGCTATATCAATAAGAAATTACCTGTTTTATTCTATTAGAAGGCTCTTTGTTCTGTATGTACATTCCTTTGTGAAACAGTGGTTTGTCCTGTATTTTTTTCAAGCTGTTACCTTCTTATTCAGTAGGTTCTCTTTCTCTGTGACTTTTAAGCTGATTTATTATATTAAAAATATGAAAAAATTGGATGTTTCTACAGTATTTTTACTGAGGATAGGCACTCACTTTATGTTATATCAGAACATGTTTATTTTACTTTTTTGTGTTGTTTACTTCTTTTCTTTTGTATGAGCATGTGATTTTTTACCTTCAGTATCAACCTCCAGAGACCCTTTTGAAATGCCTTATAAAAATTTTAGTACATGATGTTCACTTTAGACTTCCCCCTTATCTATCTCTTCCAATTATCTCATAATGGAGCAGAGTGCTACAGCTCATAGTCTATTTATATCTGTCATTTGCTTCATTCTTAGTTTGTTCCCAGGCTAATCCAACTTGTAGATCTTGGCATGGGTGCCATTTATTCTTTTTTCATCTCTTGTTGACATGCTAACTAGTACTTACATTTTTGTCATTCTCGATGCACATTATGAGAATATTTTGGTTCGCCTTTTGCCGTGGTTTTATTTACCTGCTATTTTTAACTTTACTCTTATCTGTAATACTGTGGTTACAAAATATGTCAACTCAGTGTCTGGCATTGGAGCCTAGGCACTGTAGAGAAACAGAGCTGCACAGGATTCCCCTCTCAAAAAGAGTGGGGCAGAAGTCAAGCCATGTGCAGTGAGTAGATGGGGCACAGGACCAGGATGTATAGATCAAATATGGATTGAACAATGAAAAATTCAGGGTACCGAACTACCTTTCATCTGGAAGATATATGACACTTGAGACACACTGTTAGAGGGTTTTGAGGTTGGCTTGGTTTTTGGAAGACATTTGAAGACAGCAAAGATGAAAATGGAAGAATGAATGCAGGGAAATTGGCCAAGATTACAGCAGTAAATGGAGCACAGCCTTCCCCTGGGCAGAGCAGAGGCTCGATAGCCTCCAGGTGTAGATTTGTGTTTGTGTAGTAGGACAGGGGATTTAGCTATTGATTCTGGGTAACGGCAGCTTCTCCAGGAGCAGTTTAGCACAAAATATAACCTGTAAAAGCCTCCTTTTGGGAATACTGTGTTTGCGCATCTTCTTACTTGTATGTCTGACTTGCACTTCTGACTATGCCTGTAAAAGGATCAATTTTGATTTTATAAACACTACAAATTAAAATAGGGAATTACAGAATGCTTTATTTTAGTAAGCTAGCAGTGTACAATGCTGTTTCAGTTGATGCTGTAAATTTACACCGCTGAAATTTAAAAATCTAAGTTTTCTAAATGCCATTGTTAAAAGGGTGAAAGCTCTTACAATATTTTTTTTTGGCCGGCTATATTTGTTTTTGGTCAATTAGGTTTCTTTTAAAATTGAGGAGTGTCTGCACAAAGGCAGATTTAGTCTGTTACTTAGCAGAATGAAAACTGGTCTGTTTGGTCATTTATTTAGCAGACAGTGGTAAGTGATGAGAGGAAATAATGTAACAGCAGAGCAAGCAACACACTGTTGCTTATTTTAATATAGCTTCATTCTGCTATACTCCCTTTCTGAGCATTTCCCTCCATCAACACTTATCTCATTTCCACACATTTCCATATTATCTTAATTTTGTTCTTACCATCAATATAGTAATTATTGAAACAAGTCATCAGCATTTTCCCAGTGACACCCAAGTGCTGTGTTCTGAAATACTAAAATGTGTTCTGGAGCTTTTCTATTAATTAACATTTACAGGCATTAAGGAAAGGTTGCAGAGAAACATCTGTAGCATGTTAGACAGGAGAAACTTGTGTTTGTGAAAAAGGCTTTGAATGGATGGTTATTAGCATGGTCAAGTAACAATGTGATGTGTTCTGCAAAAACTACCTCTGTGATCACAGTTAGGAATGCAGTTCCATGAACATCACCCTGTACAATCCTGGAGCAGAGCTTTTGGTTGTTGTCTCCCCACCCATCCTTTCTTCCAAGTATTTTGTTTACTTGGACATCTAAGAATTGTTCCTTTAACTTTTGGCAGCAAATTTCCACTGTCTTTTACACCAATACAAAGAGATTGCAATCACTGTAAGTCAAACACTGCAAGTGCACCAGGGTCCTGCCTTTTCCACTGTCCCAGAGTGCTTTCTCCTGCTGTACCTTTGCATTAGGTGTAAGAATCACTGTGATGATCAACAAACTGATCTGATTGAAAATCTCCAAAGGAAGGAATAAAGACAGTCTCCAATTAGAGCAAAGTCCCAGTCAGACTAATCTAGAAATCACCCAATTTTTAGGGGTGTGAGCAGAGACACTCTCCCTCACTTGTACAGATGGCAGCTTCTTCCACTGGTCATAAAACAACATCCTAACTTGACAGTGTGTCTACTGCTGTCTGCCAACAGTCAGCACAACCTGATTTGGGTGATGTGGAGTTTATCCACAACTGGTACACGAATCTGTACTGGTGGTTCATCTGGTAATGGGCAATCAAGTGTTGGTTGGTCACTACTGATGGATTTAATGATAGCTGGCAAGCAATTGCATTGTTGAGAGCAGTGTTCATAAATAAACAACTGTCTAGTTCCAAATGTAAATCAAACAGCTACTGTCTCTGTAAACTAAAAACTGCCTAGATGGCTGTCCTGAAAGCTTGATAAACATCCTACAGATGATTAAGTGAAGGCATGCAGGTGACTAGTCCTTAAAGATTTTGCTGCTTCTGCAGAGATCCTAAATCTATACTTGTAAAAGAGCCTATACTGACCACACACACATACACGCACTTTTCCCAAGCTGTGTATACCCTTGCCTGCAAATTTATCAGTCATAAAGCTCATGTCCTGAGCCCCTCTGCATTGCCAGACTGTAGCAGCAGCTCTCTAAGAGCGAGCTCAAACCAAAGCCCAAGGCTTGGCCCTGTCCTCCTTTCAGGGCTGCTCTTTGCTGCTCTGCAGGCTGCAAGAGAAAGGGGACGTTTTGCCCCTCTGTTCCAGCAGCCTGAGCCCAATGACACTGTGTACTTGCTACTACAGACACTGAAATCATGGGCAGCTGCTTTTATTTGCCACATCATAAGGCTTTTGCTACTGCTTCCACCAACCTGTGCTTAAGCCTTTTTGTAGTGGTTGCTCGCTATGACTCCTTTGTAACATTTTTTTTCTCATGCTTTTATGTTTCTGTTTATCTTCTAGTTGTGGGGTTTCCTTAAAGACACAACTGGAGAAATAATAAGTGCTATAATTTTGGCCTTTGTGGATTACTGCTGCAGTAGTGATTTGGACTGTCAGACTTTGATTTACACTCTGTTGCACTACAAGGCACCTGTCATGCACAGTGTTCAGGCAATTTCTGTGGAAGTACAATAATCTTAACTTGTCAGTCCTGTATGAATAACCATGTTTACAGTGAGATGTAGATATGTACAAGGATTTACCTTCCACACAGCACATCTCAGCCAGCCTTGTTTGTGCTGTGTGAGCTGCTCTGAGCCACTCTGCTGCAGAGGGCCCTGGAGAGCAGCTTTGGCACTTATTCCACACTCATCATATCCCTCTCCGGAGGGGATGAGGAGGTGACAAAGCAAACTGTGCTGACAGCTGGGGGGTGGCAAGAGGAAGTTGTGAGGATTAGAGATGGGAGGAAAGGAATAAGTAGCAAAGGTGATAACAGGGAGTGAAATTGAGCACTTTTCTTCCTTCGCATCTACTGAGCTGAGGGAAACAGCCAAGAAGTCAAATAATGGCAATCAAAGATGTGTGTATCACAGGAGATACACAGTCTGTGTGGAGATGGCACACACAGACTACAGACGAGAGCACTGAAGACTAAAACTTCACTGTGGTTAAGTCAAATCTAGATATGGGAAGGTTATTGTGTCTCAGGGGTTTCACTGCTTACCTTCCTGTGACTTGGGAGTAAGTCCACTGGTATCTGAAAACACAGCTCGTACCTGGATTGCCTTTGCAGAATGGGCACGGGTGAGTTGCAGACTCAGACTTTCACTGGAGATGAATTTTACCTGCAAGGTTTTTTTCTGCAGCAGAGTGAATAGTTTTTGAGGGAATTATGTGAGTCAGGTTTTGAGGCATCGTTAGTATCACATCACAGGAAATATAGAAGGCACATTCTGTTTTAATTGGGTCAAAAATCCCAGGTAGTACTAAAATTGAAATGAAAACAAACCCATACTTCGGTCGATGAATTCATTTTTCTTGGAAAAATTGAGTCTATTTTCTACTTAAAGGGCTGTAAAGAAAAAGAAAATATAATTACCTCATTGAACAAAACAATTTTCAGAGGGAAAAAAAGATATGATTTTGACATGACATGTTGACATTTCTATCTTAGAACATTGCATTTCTGAAACTTCTCTCCTTATGAAATGTTAATCACTGGGTAAGACTCTATATAAGATAATGTAAATTCATACTGAATGGTGTAGTTTAAGACCATTTTTCATAAAGTACCATTTCTTTTTGGGTAGGTGCAGCTAATATTCCCATATAATTTACTATGTCATTGGTAAAAATGTAGATTCATTTACTAAATCCCAATATTTGAGTTTGGAAAAAAACCCCAAAGCCTTTGAAATACATTTCTCTGACTTGATATAATTATACTGTGCATTTGTTTCAGGAAGCACTGAATAAATTGTTGGCTATAATTGAAGACTGCCAAGTATAACTAGCATAATACAGTAAAAGAGAACAAAAGAAGAAAACCTAGCAAACAGAAGTAATAATAGAACAAGATGGTGACAACAAAAAGCTATGGAATTATATTAGAGTCAATATATAGATATGCTCTGTTGAATCTCACATTGACCTCCCAGTTTTATGTAAAATACATTGTACAGTTGACACAAAAAGAAAATTACCTTTATTTTGGGTTAAAAATATGAATTAAATGCTTAAAGCAATATGAAAATATCTAGTTTGAATATTTTTACCATTTGATTATTTTACTCAGCTGTAAGTGAATAGAACATTTCATTAATCTCAGTGTACATAGGATCAAATCTATCAGGAAGAGGGTTCTGGTTTCAGGCAACATATTAACGAGTCATATTTAAAATAATATTTTACACTTGGTCATGTGATACTTAAAAAATGACAGATTGGGATTCACCCACAAAGTTTTTTTGTTCCTTTTTTTGATTTTTCTATCCATCTGCTTTTTTACTTCTTCCTTCTGCTGCGACTTCAGAAAATTAAATCTCCTTATTTCAAAGTAAAAATAAAACTGGGATTAGCCATCTAATCTGTGAGGATACCAAGGCTCTCAGCTTTGTTCTACTTGCTGTTTTTAAAAAGATGAAATCCTGAAAAATGAGAAGTAAAAGATAAGTTACAGAGAGGAGTAACAGAACTGTCAGAGACTTAGAGATGAGAAGTAGAGTTTAAGTAGATAGTGATTTGAATTTCTGTGGTAATCAGAAGCTAACTTGAGTCACTTGCAAGGGACCAAAGTGAGAAGAGTTTGCTCAGCATTTCCTTAATGTCAAGACATGGGTTTATCCTTTCTCTCATTAATGGGAGTCTTTTGCTGGTTTAAACTCTGGACTATTACACCTACACCAAAGAAACCCCAAACCAACCAAACCTTTTAAAAAACAAGCAAAGATGGCCCATCTCATTCACAGGTATTTCTTTGTAGAAAGGAGTATAGACCTGTAAACTGCCATATCTAAAATAAGCAACGAGTCTCTAAGATTTTTATTCATGTAATTCTTTAGACATAACTAAATCTCCCGGAACAGTTAAAGGCTGTTACTTCTCTGAACACCTGTTTCTATCTTTATCTGGATAATCTCCATGACAATGTCCCTCACCATGTTTACTGCTTGCTTTGTAAGAGAAAAGTGTTAAATGGGGAGCAAATTGAATCAAAACGTACTAAAATATAATCTACAGAGAAATAATGTCACATGTTAAGTGTTTGGGTAGGAGTGACTCAATTCCATCACTATCATCCATCTGTTTTGGACATAGAGTGGATACTTTTATAAGTGGTCAGCACTAAGTTTCTGTTGGGCTTGAGGAAGAAGGATTTTTAAGAGCCATAGCACCAAAACTGAGATGCCCAGGTGGCATTTAGGCAGTGCTGCAGAGCTTATCTATTAAAGCCTTGATATTTATTGGTTACCCTAATGTGCAATAGTGGAGGTAGACTGAAAGTTGATGGAAAAATTCAAGAGGAGAGAAAAGGTAAACATCTCAAAAGACACATTTCTCAAAGTCATGAAAGGATAACTTTAGGAGTAGTGAGGTCCAGAGCCTGAGTTACAATTCCAGATGGTCAGAGTGTGAAGAAGAAAGATCTGTTGAAAGCAAAGATTCGTGTAGGGAATTAGAACAAAGAAAAAACCCCACGGGTGGGACAGTGGGCCATTTCCTCAATGTTTTCAAGTCAAATTGTGAAACTGTGTAGTCCACAGAGGAAGAAAGAAGGGGTGAAATCTGCAAGGAACTAGAGAAAAGGAACTGTTGAAGAAAGGATGGGAAGTTTTCTTAAAATTTGGATGGAAGAAAAGGAAGAAGGAGAAGGTGGAAGGAGAGGACTGTGGACAGTAAACTGTGGACACTGAGCATGGATGAAGTAGCAGGGAAAAGGTTTAAAGGACCAAAGAAAGAGACTGGGGGCAAGAAGGCAAATAGATGGAGGGCTGCCAAACTCCTAAAACGATCCCTGACCTGCAGACTGTCTTCAGGGTAGACACAGGTGTGTCTACTTGGGAAAATAACTAAGGGGTTTTTATTGAGAGAACAACAGCCTTACTGAGGTAACAATTAATTGGCAACATTACAACATACAGAAGTTTGGTAAGCGAAAATAAATAGCTTCAAATGAAAGGTGTGCAGTGATCAGCATTAAAATCCTGTAGCAGAAAGTACTCTTAAATTTTAAATCCACAGCTTGAAACGTGTTGTTACTCTAAGTACAGTAATTTTTGTGTGTGAGATGCTCATGAAAACTGCCTGACCTAGATGAGCTGTGCCTCACCTATCACGGAGGGGACAAGGAGAGTGCTGGGGTTGCAGGGGAAGGATCTGTGTTTTAGAAGATCAGCCACTGATAAGGGATGAGCAATGGTGATACAGAGGAATAGAGTACAAAAAAAATGTCTTGCAATAGGTTACTTTGTATTTTGATCCTAATGCTCTAATACAGAGTTAAACCCAGACTAACAGAAAGGAGTTATCACAGAACTTATTTCAACGAGTTAGTTTCAAGTCTCTTTGACAAATAGTTGCCACTATTATTAAAAGAAAAAAAGCAACAAATTAACCTTCCTATTCTTCAGGTCCGGTTAATTGGCACAGCTCCATAAAACTGAACAGTGCCTGGAATCAAACTCGTGGATCAAATCTCGTTACTCAGACTTACCCAGTAAAAAAGCTTTGCATAATGGATTGTCATTGCAGCAGCTCTGTGCTGTATATATCCTACATGGGAAGTATTTTTGCCCAGAAGTTAAAAAGAGCTATTTTTATATGCAATAAAAGTATTTTAAAATATCCATTTCCTCACCTTGTATGGAAGAAAAGATGTTTTAAAAAAATCTACTAAATTTAGCAAGCATTTTCCTTTGGTGGTTTTCTTTCAAACTTTAGCTTCAAAGTGCACTATTTCTTAATGCATCATTCACGTTTGTTTTATTAACTTCCTCACCTTACCTAATAGACTTGCAACAGAAAAGTGAATTTGCAGTAAAAAGTCAACTGTGTGAGGGAAACTACTTGGAGATTTCTTTTTCCCATAGTCAAGTATCGTAGCATTTTCACCTTTAAGAAAATTTCTGATGACAATTATTATAGATTGCAAATTCAATCTTTTATTACTGCACCATTACTTGAACGGTTAATTCTTGATGGATTTTCATGAGTGCAGGAATGCAATAATAATTTCCTTTTTGAATGTGCAAGGCTGTGAATAAGAGATTAAAAAAAAAAGTATTATTAATTGGTTGAAAAGCATGCATGCTACCTGCTCCTGAGTCTCATCTGTTGCTATTAGTCTTCCCTTAAAAATCTTTCCCTCAAAGGAATGAAAAAATTAAGATATTTTCCACAGAAATGTTTGCTAATGCAATTTCCTCTCTCTGTTGCTGTAATATTAAATTGCTGCCATAGACCTGTATCAGTTTCACAAAGACAGTTTTACATAACTGAGGCCAGCTGATTGCAAAAAGAGCATGAAGCTGGCTCCATTCAGATTTCAAGATACATTTCTATTTATATCCATAAAAATACAGACACACATACTATTTAAATTGTAGGAAGACAGTTTTAATTAAGGGCTAAATTTTTTAGCATTTTGATATTTGAACAGTTAGGTAAAGGACAAGTTTGCCTTGACATAGAAGGTATTTTTTTGTGGTTGCAGACACAAATTTTTACTTGGTGCAACCTGAAAAATTTGGTTTGGCCAATTTTCTGGTGCTGTCTTAGTTTTGTTTCAATCAAAGCAGCAGTTATAGAAAGGAGACACTAAAAAGAATTTGAGCACAAGATACAGTTCTAATCTCTAAGATTATTTATGCATCCTTAATCCTTTATTTTATATCTTGTTATTAACTCAGTTTATGCTATTTCTGTTTCATTAATGCAGAAAATTATTTACAGTGACACTGGTAACACCTGGTATCTGTAAATCTATTAGTTATGTTAACATCCAATTACATAATCAAGTGAATACAGGTATGTCTGGAAAAACATCACCAAAGAGTTTAATTCAGATTTACTGATATCAAAGGGAGCTTCTAAGTAAAAATCCCTGTGGAACCTGTGTTCTGTCGTGTAGTTTCCCAATGTGAGATATCATAAAGGATCTACAAGACAATATTGCACAAACACGGTTCTGCAGAGTTCTGCAGAGTTCTTGAAAATATTTATTGGTTTGTTCCTAGTAAACTGATAAAAATCGTCATCAGAAAATGACCTTATACCTGTCAGTTTTAAGTCCTCTGCACTTGGTAGAATCATGTTGAAGAAAGTGCAGGACCATATTGCAAAAGTGAGATTTCACCAGCACAGTGCATGGCAAACACCTTCAGTAAGTGTGCTTACAAAATGGAATTCTGAGTGTTTCAGAACTTGCAAAACTTTAGAAGTGTTATCCATGACAGTCATCCTTAAAACATGCTAATCCTTTTAATGAAAGCTATAGGGGAAAAAAAAAGCCTATTTCCTTTTTTATTGCAATAAAATAAGATCTGATAATAGCAGTTCAATTTAGCAGTTCAGGTGCTTCATTTTTAAGCACCCGTCTATACCCTCCATAGTAAGCTTTCAGGTCTGAAATCTAACAGGATTTCACATATATTGAATTGACAAATCCCAATAAAAAAACCCATATTCTTTTTCTATTACAAGGCTTTCTTTGTAGGAAAAATATGAGATGTCCTTTTCTAAAATGATGGATTTAAATAAATGTAAGTATTTCTCTTCAGATTGGCTCTGTTTGTACACTGAATACCTTTTCTCGATTCCAACATCAATAAATAGTAAACATAAACATTTACAGCTCTTGGCATGCACGTAGTAAGAAATCCAGCTCATACTTTCATTTGTGAAGTGATATTTCTGCCAAATCTGTTTTTTAACGTGAAAGGAAGACAATTTGTAGCTTTGAAGGTTCAAGATAATACTGTTACTCTGGTAAAGTGTGGCTATGGGGTTAGAATGACATTGTAAACAGTGATGGAAAAATGCAGGAAAAATGAGTTAAGTAGCCAGAGCACAGAGAGATTGGTCCTAGTGTTTCACAGCCACCAACAGTGCTCTGCATTAGTGTCCTTGACAGGAATTAGGATTTTCCTGCTATACTTTGTATTACATTAAAATGTACTTCTCAAATTGCATCTTAACCAATTAAAACAATGCAGTGTGTACTTGGACTTGGGGTACTTCAAGATGATTCTTACAGTTTGAAAGATTTGAAATTATTTCAGTGACATCACTGTTCTTTAGGTTTAAACTAGTGAAGACCACTACCAATGGTATTAACACACCTCACTGTGTTTTCAGGACAATAATATAATT
Organism: Dicaeum eximium; assembly: GCA_013396995.1. Lineage (NCBI taxonomy): Eukaryota > Metazoa > Chordata > Aves > Passeriformes > Dicaeidae > Dicaeum > Dicaeum eximium. Next base: position 76,904 of record VWZP01002400.1, on the reverse strand, counting down.
TCAGTAGTTTTTGCTATCATGTATTTGTGCATCATGTATTTGTGCATTTTCAACACAGCTGAAGTAATAGTCATTAAAGCATAAGACCTGCTCTTCTAACTTCCAAAAGCAGCTTTTCATGGAATATTCAACGCCAACTACATGCACTGAAAAATTCTGAAGCTATTAACTGACTGCAAAAGCAAAATCCTTACATTCATCAACCATTTCTCTTCCTGTAACTGTGATCAAGAAACAGCATTTTCATCCTTCGGCTTGACTTCCTTCTGGTTAGGGTGAGCTGTCTTTTACAGGAAGATAAACATGAAGCACAAATTGTTGTAACTGCATTTTCAAGTTACACTATAAATACAGAATAAACCCAAATCTATTCTGTAGGCCATGTGATCTGTCTACATAGACTATCACCCTGATCTGCATGGTGGGCCATTTTGTCAAAACCATTTGCTTGGAATCAAATTTCAAATATCCTGCAACAGAGTATTCAAGTTTTATATAAGTGTGTCACAAGAATTTCACTCCCTCACTTGAAACATGCTTAATAACTTATACTAAAGAAAAATCTTGTTCAAGCCCTTTACCACTACTGCTACAAAATGTTCCCACTATTTCAGTGGGGGATCAGAATTTATTTTTTGTAGGTTCCCAAGGAACCTCCTTTTCTAGGCTACACTTCATAGTGGGAAAAATACAGAAGAGAGCAAATACTTGAGGTAAAACATTAACCATTAAAAGATTGTAAGAAACATTCAAGGAGAATGAGTGTTCTCCTTAGAAATAAAAAGCAGTCTTGGGAAAGAGCAGTATCCAGAGATTTCTGTCCTTGCCAGGGGCTCCTTCAGCCAGTCATACTTAAGTTTGCTTAGTAAATAGCAACCTTCAAGAAACAAAGTGAAATGTTCTCTGGTAGCCAGAGTATCAGGAGGGTGCATTGATTATAGATGTGTGATAATGTATTTCTGCAAATGTAGAAGGCCACTACAGTTTTTACTAAAGTTTAAAAAAGTCAGGGGAAAGAGAAGGAGCCACAGAAGTGGCATTAGCAGCATTTGTAATCCATTTTGCCATGGAAACTGCTGCACTGTGGAATCTCAGTCTGCTGTGAGCAGAGGTTTCTAAGAACAGCCAAGAAGACAGCTGTTAGAAGGCTATCAGAGCCATTCACAGTGCTGCTGATAGGAGGGTGATTAGCTCCCACATCCTCTTCCCTCTTTATCATTAAATCATGGCCCACTGGTAACATCTTGCTTTTTCACCATAAGTGATTACTGAAATTTTCTTAGCAAAACTCGGATAGATTAATTCAGAATGTGTTAAAAAAAAAAGAACACCCTGCATCTTTTCAATAACATCCCTTACTTCAATAGTTTGTGCCACTTTGTTTACCTCCTGAAATATATCCTTGAAGATTAAGTATGTACACTTAGGATGTGGCAGCTGCCAAATCATGGGAGATGTTTCCCACTAAAACTGTCACTGCATTAATGACAGGAAGTACCTTGGAAAATAGATTCTTAAAAATAAGGTTGTGCTTGTGCTTCCTCTGAATAGGAAGTAGTGTAATTGCCCATCCCATAAGAAACACTACAATAAAACACACCAAAGGCAATGACTCATTAAAATTAACTGACTTCACGGAGTGAATCACAGAGACTTCTTTTTATGACCATGTCCTACAAAGTGATAGGCATAAACTTCTGGTAATCAGCAATGAAAAGTCACATTGCTTGAGATGTCACCCATTCTAAGCCCATAAGTAAATAACCCTCCAATTCCCCAAGTGTATGGAAATATCTGGTGTAGACAACTATTTGAGAGACACTGCAGATAACAGTTTCAGCAAAAGTCTTTACATGCAAGAAGGGAAAAACTAAAGTCAGGGTTCTGCTAGAAAAATATCACTACATATAAAACCAAGTAGTTGAAGTACAGTTCTTTGATGAAAGACTGCAGAGAAGAAATGCTGAAATGAAGTTCAAGCATGCTTATGAACAGAAAAAGTACATGCAGCTGTGCAAAATATGATGATGTACAGAGAAAGGGAGACGTAGGGAGGTAACTCACTTGTGTCATGTAACTTTATTCTTTAGCAATAATAGACCTTCTCCAGCTGAGCTCTGACTTCTCAGGAAGGCACTGATGTGCTGGGGTAGAGATTCATTGCTGGGGGAATCTGGCTGGGGGAGGGAGATTAAGCAAATTGGGTAGAGTAAGTTGGTAGTTCTCATTCAGTGAGGATGAGACTAATGCTGCTCTCATCTTCCAGCAAGCACTGGAGGTCCACAACTCTGAGCAGCCTGAGTTTACTACAGAACTTCCTCCCTGGAAGAACTTTTTCTACACACCTTCCTCCCTGGCCAGTCCTTGCAGCAGTTTCCTCTTCTAGTCTGTGTAACTACTGCATGAGCAGTACTCAGGCTGAACTGAGGGACAGAAAGATGAAATATATCCAGGCAGATCTGAGGGAATGGAGGAAGGATTCCCCCGTTACTTTAATATAATCAGGAGGAGAGTTATTTTTTGCACTATATTGTGTGGTTGCAACATAATTTTGCTTTCAGCTCTCACTGTTTCATGGTGACAAAAACAAGTCAAGAATGTGAAGAAGAGAAAAAAGAAGGATCATTAAAATGTCACTTTTACAGGAAGGGAGTAAAACTGAGATGGGAGGCTTAACCTGGACATCAAGGAAATCTTCCTACTAACATGCAAATAAGAGAATGGTCATTCAGTAAAAATCCCAAAAGCATGGAGCCTTCTTATTTTGCAGTGTAGACTGTCCAAGTAATATGAAAGTTATTCTGCATGTAAAGGAGATAAATGACAGGTCTTCTGCTTCGTGGTGGTGGTGGGGTTTTTTTAAAACTTTCACCATTAGTCATGCAAAGCCAAGTGAGCTTTTGGCTTAACACTTTCTATAAGTCCCTCCAGTTTTCTATCAAGAATAGATGATTAGAGAAATAAATTATTTTGAAATATTGATTTATTTTCTTTCATTGCCAATCCTAATACTTTCTTTTTATTATTTCAGGGTGCAAGTTGAATTCTATATGAATGAAAATACATTTAAAGAGAGACTAAAACTCTTCTTCATCAAAAACCAAAGATCAAGTAAGCAGTTGGATTAATTTCTGTTAAGCATATTTGTGATACTTTAAGTAAAATCAAATTCAGTTGAAGGCAACAGTGAAGTTATTATGAATGTTCTTCTGAGTTAAAATATTTAAATTTGAAAATAATGTGCTTATGCAAGATCAAACAATTAGTGATGTCACGAATTGTTAAATAAAAATTTTATTTCTGTGTCGTGATCAATTTGACTAATTTGCATTGATCTGGCAGCAATGCTCATTGATAAGTCGTGACCTTGCGACTCAGAGAACAAAGATGGTAAAGGAAAAAAGCTGCAGAAGTACCCAGCTTTTTGAACTGTTCTATTCTATTAAGCATTCCTAAAATTTCAAACCTTATCTGCACTAAAAAAAAAAAAAAAAAAAAAATTGAAAGGAGACTATTGGGGATGTGGTACTTCAGAAATGTAGTCCTTGTCATTAGCCTATAGTCTAACTTTACTTATAGTCTTAACAATAATATGTGCTTAAAGTAATCAGCCTTCATGGAAGAGAATTATGTGGAGGAATTAAGATATGAATATTTTTAAATACATCCATGCAGCTGGTCCAGGCGGGTGGAAACATGGATTATTATTCAATCTTGGTTAGAACAGCAGAGCTCATAGGTTAGAAGAGCAGTAACTGACCTCAGTTTTCTTTTGTGTAGCAGGAGTGAAGTTACCTCTCTTTGCCTTTCATATGTAAAGAACTAAAATTACAATAGCGTTATACATAAAGGTTTTAGACTACAAAGAATACATTTGGTCCTTCATACAGTTGAAATTGTTTTATGGTTTTGTGTCTGGAAAAAGACAGAAAAAATAAAAGAAAGAAATTTTTTCATGTCCCAGTCTGAAAATACCCGGACAAACAAAAGTGGGGAGACTAGATCAAGCTTTCAAAAATAAGACATGCCAAAAAATCTTCTATCTGTAAGAGCTAGCAAGAAATAAATACTAGCTTAACATCACAGAACCTGATCATTTTATTGGCTAAGCTTCTTTTACTTTCCAAGTGTAGGAAGAAAAATATTCCTCTAAAAGGAAAGAAAAAAGGCATCGTGAATAACAAGAAAAATCCTCAAGCCAAAATAGTCTGTATTAATAAGTTCAAACGCTCCTTCTGCTTATGCAGATCTTGGTTCTTATCCAAATACTCAGAGCCAGAATCTTCCCAAAGAAAGCCTCCAAAAAGCTGCTGCTGACACAGTGACCTGCCACTCAGTTGTGTGTACTCATTCAGGCCTCCATTGGAACAGGAGGAGTCTCTTGCCCAGAGGTACCAGGGAGCTGATAAACAAAGCTAATAGATTTTAGTCAGTGTTCAGTGAGAGCACCAAAAACCTTCCTTCCCATATTAAAGATGGACTTGCTGTCACTGAGAAAAAAACTGTCAGTAGGATCAGCAAATTTTTTTAATCAAACCTGTTCACCAGATAGTTTTTGACAGTATTGCATTGTTTTGCCAACCAGAGCAGTCAGGTCTAGAATTTGTAGGAATTCTCTACAGAATAGTGTCCTGATCTAAATCACATATGGGCCAGTAACTTGAAATATCAACTGTTCTATTAATTATTATCCTTGTTTAAATTGATAAAACAAGCCCTCATGTCAATCTAGTTTCCACGCAATCTTCTGCAAGCAAACGTCTAATCAAATTCTAACAATGTATAAAAAAAATCTTACAAAGGTGTCACTCAGCACCCTCACAAAAAAAAGAAAGAAAAAAGAGAGAAAGAGAAAATGACATAGTCACACAAACATGACTTGCTTGTATTTGCCAGGACCACACATTGTATTATCACAGCCAACAATAAGTCTCAAAGGGAAAAAATAAGTGAAGTTTCAAGTCAGTGAAGAGGGAATAAAGGGTAACTATCACTAGGATATGAATTATTAAGAGTATATTTTGGTCCAGCTCCTAAAGTGAGCTGCCACTGAAATGGTTTTGCTGAAAATCAACAATATATTAGTGACTTTATGGCAAGGAATAATGGGAGGTGATTCTAAAATCCTCACCTGGTATCTGTTACTCTGCTTAGACCAACTCTCTAAATCTGACATGTAATCTACAAAAGTGTTTGCAAGGAGAGCATCAAGAATTTATAATAAAAGTGAAAGCCACAGTCAGAAGTGGTAAAATAGAATGTATCACTCTATACTTAAAAATGCCTGCAAAAATAGCAAATACTTGTTTAAACTGAGACTGAAATGTTAAGATTTGACATAGTTATATTTAGTTCACAAAACTAATAGATTTTGGAATGTTATTATCAATTCTTCTTTTAAATAAGACAAGAGTGTGTAACAACTTTGTTACAAAGCCACAGTGAAACTGCATTCCCATTGAACAGTACCTAACTGCATACCAGTGCATGATGGGCAGAGCTGAATATAAGCTTCAGGCACCACTCATGTTCAAAACATAGAGATATTCTGTGCCAATGACCCTGCTACTTAAGCAATCTGTCTTTGAATGGAGAAAAAGAAATTAAATCAAGCAGACCATGTTGATCCATTGACAGCATGTGAAATACAGAACAAAAATAGACAGGAAGCAAACAAATATGAAATGCTTCCTTTGTACCAGAATAATAATTGAAAACCTGCTTTAAATGCCTTCTTTAAATGCCTTCCTTCCCACATTTGAAATCTTGCATCTCCATGATAGTGGAACACATGCACTGCTTCCAGCTCACATGTGAATCCCCAGCTAGGAGGCTGCAGAGCCTTTCTACCAGAGAAGGAATGCATTTGTTAGGCCTGCATTAATTATCCAAACTTTAGCAAGGGTGACTGCATGTGTCACTAACGGCTGAGGCACACAGAGCAAGGAGAGGTGACCCAGGATAGACTTGAAGCCTGTTTTTCTGTATTTGTATTTTAATAACTGACCCAATCACCTACGCTACAGAACCTGTACTTTGCCTTGCTTTATAAACAACCCCAGCCACGAAATGCACTTTCCAGAGATGCTGACTGAAAGCCTTAGATGAAAGCATGGCTGGTTTGAAAATCCTGCCTCCCGTTCTGTGAGAAACAGCCATTCCTATGGAGATATCCAGAGCCCGAGTTCCAGATCTATCAGAACTAAGATCAGTCTGCTGTATTGCTGTAGCTTTTAATCAGAAAAGAACCATTTTCTTTTGGCATATAAACCAACATATAATTTCGAAGGATGATTAGAAACCAGGCCATTATCAATGCAGAAAACAAGTGTTTCACACCAAGAATAACATTTACAGAGCTAAAAAGCAGGAGAAAAACAACAGACTTCTGTACTTACCCAAGAAGATTAGACAACAGAAAACTGGTAGGCTTTTTTTTGTTTGTTTAGGAATTTTTTTAAACATTATCTGCTTTTCTAGTTGTAATAGCCTGGGTATTAGGGCAACCATTCATATTCCAGCAAACTTCTGCAAAAGGCTTAGGACAAACAAATAATTCGTGTTTTCTTCAGCAACAGTTCAAAAAAGTTGCAAATGAGGATCATAGCAAAGACCAAGTCAAATAACACTCACTTCTTTCCTTACTTCCTTGGTTCCTTCCTTCCATCCGTCCATCCTTCCTTCCTGGAATACATACACATAGGTTAATGTTCTCAAACCCAATTGCCAGTAACAGCTGTGGCACGTCTCACAGACCACAGGATTTTAATCCTTAGTTCACAGAAACAAGCTGCTGTAAAAGTCCATCCAGCTCTTATGTGATAACTGCAACTTCACGATTAAAAGTAAGAAACAGTTTCATGTAATAAGCCTAAAGATTTTGCTCAGAAATTGCATGGTAAAATATTTAAGAATCCATTTTCTATTTTTCTGTGTTTTTAGTAGATGGAGTTTTAATGGGAAAGGAACTAGTAGACATAAAAACTGATTTGTCAGTTTTATCTGTAAGGTGCTGATTTTAAACTTCGGACTGAGTAAAGTTAAAAAAAAAAGTAATATTACCATAAAATGGTTGTGATTCTCTCCTTAGAAGGGAATGTATACACACAGCTTTGGGTATGCATTATTTGGGTAGTTGTTAAACCACAGAAATAATTACAATTAGTTCAGCAGACCTACTGAAGTATTTGCAATACAACAATAAAGCACAGTGTCCTTGCTGTGAGTGGGACAAGGCAAGTCACATCTGGGTGAGACTCAGAGTATTCTGCTTTGGATAGAGGGGCTCAGCCATGCAGAATTGGACTCTCAGTTTGCAAGACTAAAACAAAATATTGCTTGAGTGATCCCCCCGTCATCTAACATTAGTCAACCAACAGTTTTAACTTCATTAGTAAATGAATGCTTACATCTAAGAGTCAGATGCAAATATTCACACTAGCAAAAAGTCAGCTGAATTCAATAGCAGTACTAAAAATATAAACCTTAATCCTCGAATGGTTGCAAAATCACATAAAAATACAAAAAAGTTCCACTTCAGTAGATAATGGCTTTAATTGGCGGTGAAATTAATTGCCCATGTGATAGAAGTAAGTGTCCGTGTGGATCTCTTTGAAGGAATCTTGTCTTTGTGCATTAAACCTATGTTTGTGGGAAACAGTGTAATACTTTGTTATAGTTTTTGTGGCCTGTCTATTCAGCTAGAACATCTCAGTATTTACATGGTCTGTAGAACAAGTTGTTGATTCACTTCGGTGGTGCATTCAGCATGACTTTTAGATGTCCTGATTCTTGAATGCATAGTTATTCAACTTCAGCATTAAATAAGTCCAGTTTAATATTTTACGAGTTGGTATAGAATTATATATTCTGTATGTGAAGCTACTGCATGAAGAATTTTTTAGATATTAATATTTAAATGTTTGCCCCTGCATATCCCCTGCCTATGGTTGGAAGTGTATCTTTCCATGTTGCTGTGTCCTATATCTCAAAAAGCATTGCGTAGTTCTAGTTCCCCTTCCAAGAAAGTGAACTTTTCAAACTACCAAAGACCCAAAGAATGGCATCAGTAAGGATTAATGGCATAGAATAGCTTTCAAACGAGTGACTGCATAGTTCTTTACATTAAAACAGACTGAGTCTTAACCTAGACTGGTTATATAGACATTTGCTTTTTACTAGAGGACTATTCTAGTTCCATTTGGTTTTGTCTTGAAGGTTGGTGAAACTTCAAAACCCCTGAACTTATTTCAGTCTTGTTTCTTTTCTTCTTCTTTACTTTCTCCTCTCCTCTCCTTCCTAGGTCTGAGAATACGATTATTCAATTTCTCTCTCAAGCTACTAAGCTGTTTCCTATACATAGTTCGTGTGCTCCTGGATGATCCTACACAAGGACTTGCATGGTAACGTTTGGGGTTTGGGTTTTTTCCTCACTTCTGCTCTCAAAGCATTATTTAAGTCATAACAAATAAATTAATGAATACATGAAGGATTTGTTTTATGTCTTCCAGATATTTTGAAAGAACTTTAAAGCTGGTCTTACATTGTGAATGGAAATAAGAACTAAAATAACAGTATTATCTTTTCCCTTTACCACTAAAATAATCCTGGCTATCTCCTTAGATAATGTGCATCAGCTATAATTGTGCAAACGTACATTTTAGATGTATTATTACATAACATTTCTATGTAAAATTGCAAATGTCTGATTCCAAGCTTATGCAACAATTCTTTTCAGATTTTGCTTAAATTACTTAAAATCCCAGATCCCAGAAATGGACAGACAAATACATGAAACTGAGCTTTCATGCAGATGATATTGATGATCATTTTCTAGCCTTCTGCTTTCTCTAAACACTTCAGAAGAGTGGGACCAAAAGTACATTATATACTCACAATGATTTATGGATATAATACATGATGTAGCACACTCTGAATTGCCAGTATGGTATGCTCTATGACCCTTTTTTTTAATGTGTTAAACAAGTAATCACCAAATGTAGAAGAAATTATTTAATACTGTATTTCTGTTGTATTTGTATCCTGGAAATATTGAATCTCCTCAATTTTTGATGCTAACAAGCATCACATTTTATGAACGTATTTTCTTTCACTTGATTTGATTCTTTTGTCCTTAAATGCTGAAAGAAAAAAAAGCACATAAGAAAATATTAAGCTTAGGATGATAGAACCAGCAGTCTTCACACAATGTTAGGCAAGGGACAGAGTTTGATTTCTAATTTTAATATTTGGATATCAGTTAAATCTAGTAAGGGTAACACCAAAAAAAGCTAGTGCACAGGAGAAATACTCTTCAAGAATGAAATCCAAAGCAAAGAGACGTAAAGAATATTTGCCTTATTCAGCAGTTCATGAGAGAAGGGTATGTGAATAGGAAGTACAGAAGACGCATTTGAGATTTTTTTTGGTCAAAATTTATCGTGAGAAATTGAAAGATCTGAAAAAGGGCCGTGAAGAAATTTCCCTGAAAAACAAGACCCATAAATAACTACTTTTGACTCTACATATACCTTAGAGTGTCTCTTCAATAAGAGAAAACAAGCAGTAAAGTTTTCACAAAAAGTTGTGGAGAAGAGGAAATCTACCCTTAGAAATTTAGGCATATTAGCAACTCAGGGACTTAAAATTTCCATCTAATGATGGTTTCTGGCATGCTACAATTCCTTCATTATGAGTTCTCTGGTGAGGCCGAATGAGTATATTGTACTGCATGGTTCTGTCTGGGTGTGCAGGACAGGTTAGAACATCAGACCTTGTGCCAAATATACTTTTGTATTTATATGCCAAGATGCATATTCATATACATCTGCAGACTGCTGAATGCCTCACACTTTTCCTGGCATGTCCTTCAATCCAAGTGTTTTACAATTCACCAGAGAGTGTATTTATATTTTCTCTACATGTTATTCCCTTACATGGTGTTGTGGTACATCTAAGAGTGTAGTTGGTGTGTTCTGTCTCTGAATAACATTTGTCTGCCTAAGAAGATTCAGGTAAGATTCAGATTCAGATAAGTCCTTCTGCCTGCTCACTAAGGCCCTAATCTTAAAAGCTGTGCCAGACAAACAAATGGCACCCCATTAATGCCCTAGAGATCCTGAGGGCCTGATACCACAACTCCTGCTTGGACGCATTCTTAAAGATGTGGTGATATGAAAGAAAAAACAATTTCTAGGTACTGTGTCACAGCCTGATGAAAGAAACTATTCAGTGTGCTGAGAGCGTGGCCACAGAAAATGTTTTCTCATGGTCAGTTTTAAAGTGACAAATCTGGGAAGAATTCTTTTCATCAGATTGATTTCCTGTTTTTCAGAAATGCCTGCACAAGTCGGTGTCTTTCATTTACTCCTTCAGGCACAGCGGGTGTACAGGAAAGAGCTTAAGACATAAAGCATCCTTATTAATGGGTACAGTTTAGCCCTGTCCCACTCATAGCTGGTACAAATACAGTTGTTGCTAATCTGTGGGCTGCAGATCCCTTTATTTTCTGCTGACCTTGCTTGCCAAGGATGAGCAAGGATATTTGTCATCGTTTATAGATGATATATTCCCACATCCTTATACGACCATGTAAAAGGAAGATTTTGTGCCAGCAATTAAAGGCAAGATAATATCACGTGTATAATGGCCAATATTTCTACTTGGGTATCACCAGTTTTGTACTTGAAATACTGCTGCATGCATCACAGCCTGTCCATGGGATAGGATTTCTAGGGTCTCTTGATTTCAGTATATATTGTGTACTTAGTTCATCTTTACAAAGTATTGTTTCAGTTGTCTTGTTTTTAAATTTGAAAAGAAATCTTTAAAAAAACGTAACCTGGAATGCTTCATAGTCCTTTAGCTACAGAGATAGAACACATACTGCTCCGTATATATGGAGCAATACTTTCTAAAAGTTACTTTACTTTTAAAAATATCTCTGTTGATTGCCTTGGGTTTCAAACTATTGCATGCATTTCATAGACCACTTCATGATGTAATTAATATCCCTTTCCTCCTCCCATATGTTTTTGTGACTCTGTTCCCATACACATTTGCTAATGGAAATGGACTTTGCATGGATGGTGTGGCAACTGTCAGTAAGGAATTAAACCAGAGTTGTTCCAACCAAAACTACACTCCTGGAACAATTGATTGGTGAGTTCCTAAGTTAAAACAGCAAACCAAAAGTCCACAGAATGGTGGGAAGGGAGCACAGGAAGACAAATTCATTTCCATCTGGAATGGTGGCATTTTAACATACAGTAGGGATGTTTCTATAAATCTCTAGGCATTACTTTCATTTCTGAATGTTCAAACTGCATTTAATATTTTAATTATTAAGATAAGTAATAAAAATATTAAGTCAAGAGAGATTGCAAAGTAAACTGCTGGACTGGATGGTGGTGTGAGATCTGGGTTCCATCAGTGCTGATACCTTGCAGAAATAAAAAAGGACTCCCTTAATTTTGAAAAAAACCAATTCTGAGTAGCAGTAAATGATTAACAGAAAATCATTGTGCCATTGAGAGTGTCCCATTCCAGTGCTGTATCCAGTCCCTATTAGCATTGATAGGATTGTTCCAAGATATGACAGCCCCTAAGAGTTAGATACCCTTTATACCATTACACAGATAGCAAAATGTTCACACCAAAGGACTGTCACTTTCCCACAGGAACCTGATGATTTGCTGTGGATTAGAAATCCAAGACATGTCAATACTCAGTTAACAACTACTGATTTAAAGTTTCTATTACTGAGATTTTTTTTTTCAAGAATCTGCTCTAATTTCTATTCACATGTACAACTTACTGATTTTTTTTTGTCTGAAACACCAGATTATGATTAATTTCATATTTATTTCCTTACTGTAATGAACAGGTCTCCCATTATTTGGGTGAATCGAAGCTTACCTTTATGGGGATTACAGGTAATATGTAAATGACAAATTCAATTATTTCCATGTAACAACTGCAGATGATACTGATTTACAGAATTGCAGCAGTTTTTAAGGATACTTGAAATGTTGATGTCAGCAAGGAAATCTTGAACACCAAGTACAGCAAAAGCATAAAGATCAGCTGATCTGTACTGATTCTCGATGTGAAATGTGGTTTTTCACTAGGAAAAAATGTACTGCTTAAGCCTCCAGATTGGTTATACCATTATATTCTCTCACAATGACTGGTGCAATGCCAATGCAGTGACTGTACCTCTACATAATACACAATTTGCTAAATGAAGAAGCCTTTGAAAATACCTTTAGAACATGCACAGTTTGAATAATTTTTGACCTAGTGTTCAGATTACTTTATTAAATTGAATTAAAAAATAATGAGATATTTATTTGTCTGTGGATATAGTTCTTTTCTAATACATCTGTTTGGTAAGGGGAGGAATTTATTTGAAACTAAAGCTCGAGCTTATCTAAAACTAATAATTATGTGGAGAAGCTGATATATTTTGATTGCCTCTTTTAATACTTTTGTATATTTTAATTATTTCCCAATTCATAGCATCTTTTTTACTTCTAGATTAAGACACTGTACACCCTTCAGAATTTTCAGCTGTAGGAAGCATAAATTTAAAATTTAAAATCCTGAGGCTTGACCTCAGGCTCCAGCCTAATAGAATCCATCTTAATGGAATATTCCCATGATACACATCAAAATACAAATATTTCTATGCAAAGAAAGTATTTATAAGTAAGTAAATTCTTAATATCTATAAAGATTTAAGTATTTTGTTTGACTATTTTAATATTTGGCTATTTCAATATTTTAAACTGTTTAATACATGCAATAACTACATAATCTAATTGGAGGCTGGTAAATTGAGCTCAGCTGCATTTAGATCTTAAAATCAATAATTATTCATCTGTATAATTTTTTTCTGCTTTCAACTTTCTGCATTATACACAGTAAGAAAAACATTTGCTTTTCCACACATTCATAACATCTTCACAAGAAAGTAAAGGGATGACTGACTTTCCTTATTTACAGCATCCTTCTCTCTCTCTCTCTGTCATGTGGGAAGATTTTGGTACTGTTTAGGAATAAATGAAACTCAGAAAAATAACAAAATCTAAGCTTCAAGCAAAATGCTCTTAGCTGAGAGGGTTTTCAGAGGATTCATGGAAGAACTGTTTTATATAATCTTTTATTTCCATTGTAATGTTAATATCTATTCTCTAGAAGCTGATATTAATACACATATTTTTTCACTTCACTAAAGGTGTCTGTGGCTGTAATAAGTCTCTTTGAAACTCTGTTGCTAAGTTATCTAAGCTACAAGGTAAGTACTTTTTGTTACTTTTAGGCACAATTCATTAAAAAATAATGAGTTAAATGTTTCAATATAAAGTTTATGTACCTGTGCCCATGCTGATGTACAAGCAGGGAGTTGAGAAGAACACACTTTCTGAGGATGGCATATTGGCACACAGGCAGCCCTGTTTCCCAAATTTATGAGCAAACTCTAATAGCTAAAGAGTGGAAGTCAGCAATTAAATGCTCATTATTTTCCATTGTCCACTGGCACACTCTAATTTGAAAACACATTCTCAAAAGTGACCTTGATTTTTTGACACTGATTTTTAAGTTGTGCAGTTTTATTTGTCTGTCCACCATGTATTGGACACAATTGTCATTGATTTCAAAGCTGTAGCTACTCAATACATATAATTCAAGGTTTAGTCTTCTGAAACTGTGCCCAGAAAAACTAGGCCAAGACAGTACTTAAAAAAAAAAAAAAGGAAGGATACATACATATTTGTGTTATTCATCTGTCTGATGCTATTGGAATATCTTTTCAAAATGTCTTGAAATCATTTGATGTGAATACAATGTATTTTTGTATTTGCATTCTCCTTTAAAAGTTAATTTTTTCTAATATAATTATTCCATTTTCTTCATTCCATTTTGTTCTGCTCTATCTCTGCATTTTTAGTATCTTTAGGAGGAAAATACTAACAGCATTTGAAATCATTTACCAAAGAAAATAGGAAAATATTTGGTGTCTAAAGCTGAAAATATCTTGGGGGATAATTTTTTTTTGTATTATGTTTTGTATTACTGACACTTAGTAGCTATCAGAGCCACTGCTGAATTTAGAGACTTGTATTTCAGTGTGCTCATCGAGTGATTATGGCATAAATGTTTTCCTTAGTGCCCAATAATGCTGAGAGGCTTGCAGTTGTCTGCTGTCTAAAAATTATTCTTCTTAATCCTTGGATCATATATTATTTAAGGGTTGGGGGTTACAAGTGCAAATCAGTTATGGGCAGAAATAGTCCAAAATTTATATCCTGGTGTCTAAACTGTAAAGGGCAATCAGAGTTTGTGCTGTTCCTGAGTTTACTGGGCAGCATTTTATCCTCATGCATTCTGCTTGTGATTTGCATCCGTTTCAGTGGGTACCAAAGGTGAATTCTTGGCAAATCAGCTTCTATGAGAAGTTACTCATTAGTGTGTGATGGATGGAAAGCTCCACTACCCTGATTTGCTGCATACACCTGTCACAGAAGTTGAGGCAATTTTGTGATTCCACTCCCCTTAAGAGAAAGAACCAAAGGAGTAATCTGAGGAACAACAAAATTTGTCAATCACATCAATCCAGTTGATGCAAACACCTCCTTCCCTCTGGCCCTGTTTTCCTAGTTTTACACCATTCTCTTGAAGCTAAGAATGGTGTTATTTCACCCACTGTAAGGCTTTTCTGCACGGCCAAGGTGACTAAAGGTGTCTTCATGTAAATCTGTGACAGATTACTTAGTTATTTTAGGGAAACATTTTCAAAACTTTCACAATTTAGGTAATTAACTTTTACAAGTCAGAGAACTGGCAAGTGCAAAAACAAGAAAAAAATTATTCTGTTTGCATTGGAGTGCACATGACTAGGATTTCACAAATAACCTGTAAAATGAATAAAGCAGTCATTTGAGAGAATACTCCAAGAGATTGACCTTCCTGATACCTGGTCCATGGCATATGAGAAATGGTTCAACATGCAGAATAGTGAAGGCAGAGCAGCATATCATGCTACTATCATAGAGTGAATTTGCATTTTTAATAGCTTTTAAATGGAGAGGAATGCAAAGGATGTAGCACAGTGTTGTGATGGTGATCACTTGGATCCAGGAATGGAGGGTTTACAATCTGCATTCTCACAGCCTAAAGTATTACGTGAGGGTTTGTCCTTGGCCAGAATTCTGAAAGATGTCTAAAATCTCCACTGTCAAGAGTTACCACAGACATCTGGCATCCTGCATATGCCTGGTGCTCAGGTACTCTCAGGGCTTTGAGCAGCACCATACATTCTCACTGCAAAAGGCACTTTTGCAGAACTCATGATGCATTTATGCATTTCCATGTGGAAGCCAGAATCCTACAGCTGCACACATCTCTAATTACCTGGAGCCCATCCATACTGGCATTTTGCCCGCACAAGGAAATTATGTGACATTTCTTCTCTATAATGCAGAGGAGGAAACTCTTAACATTAAAAATGAGGAAATTTGTGAAATCACAAAATGGTTCGGTTTGAAAAATCAGATTTGATTTTGATTTTACTCTTCATACAAAACCCTCTCAGTTCGCAGCCTCATAATTTCACTTGTATGTCTGACTCCCACCAATTGCAATTACATGGAAGACAATAATCCCTGTCCCTGAAGTATAGTGGCTTCCAGATGTGAAGAGCTAAAAATGGAGAAAGAATTACATATGATATGGAGGTTGTATTTAATTTTCAGTAGTTGTATCAGGTGGTTATTTTTTCAGGGAAAATGAGCGTGTCATTGCAACTGATAATATAATGCTCTACTGCAAATTGTTGTAATACTGCCATGGTATGTGCTACACTATTACTGCATTATCTATGATGGAGTCCTGATACACAGCATTAGTAAAGCTGTAAGTCACTGAAGCTCAACTACATTCCATTTTTAATATGTGGATTTTCGTCTCAACATTTAATCATTCACAACCACTGTGCAGATTTGGAAAAAAAAAACCAGAATTATCCCCATCCTGTTGGTGGCAGTAAGCAAATTAAAAGATCAATACCACTTCACTGAAATATGTGGGAAAACCTCTCATTTCATGGAAGCAAGATCAGGTTCCACAAAGCCCTGAAGTGTTGGTGGCAGAAATAGAGAACTTGATATTGTCTTAATTCAAATATTAAACACTCAATTTCTTCCTTAGTTCCCTCTCCAAAACAGTTGGGAAAGAAAAAATAGAAAGTAAAGATAAATGATAAATGCAAAGGATGAAAGGAAGGAGATTTAGAAATATATATCTTTTACTTTGCAAGTACATTATGATAAACTGTAGGAAAAAAAATTTCCAGAGTGATCTATATTCCATATGCACATTTGTCACGTGTTTAAATCTGAGATGAATGATATTCCTGAATTTCGGGTGTGGGAGAGACTCCCTGTGTTTCATTGGGATATCACAAGTATTTCTCATCAGAACTGTTTGTAAGCTGACTGTGACATTGTGGGTTTTTTTTTCCTTTTCTTTGAAGGGAAATATCTGGGAACAAATTCTGAGAATACCTTTTCTCCTGGAAATAATTAATGCTGTCCCTTTCATCATCACGGTAAATATATTTGAATTAATACATTTGCACATTGCACTTTTATAACTACACAAATACTCTTACTTTTTTAAAGTAAATTTTCTTCTTATGTTGATGATGGGTTTGTGCCTATGGGGACAGAAATTAGCCAACAATAAGAATATAGTTTGCTACTGGAATGAAGTCATACAGATAACTTTCCACGTCCTCTTCCATGGGCACAAACAAAACCAAAACCCGCTAACTCCAACTACAGCACAGTCAATAAAATAAACCAGCTGGTTGTAGAAATGTAAGAATCACTCATGTCTGCAGTGAAAACTGACTGTGTTCCTGTTTTATCTAATTATCTTGCATGTGGTTAATCACAAAGGAAGACAAAAATGTTATTTAAAGCCAAATCTCACGCTAGAAACACATTAATAGTAAGTATTTTTCCCAAGTGTTTCATTGCTGCTTGAATAGTAAAGCTCTATTTCTCATCAGAAAAGCTTCTAATGAATTTGTTATTTTTCTTTCAGATTTTCTGGCCAGTCCTAAGAAACCTGTTTATTCCTGTATTTTTAAATTGCTGGCTGGCAAAGCATGCTTTAGAAAATATGATTGTAAGTATGCAAAGGAAATAAATATTCTAGAGTTGTGTTTTTTTAGTATATTGTCTTTAGTGGGATTTTGGCAGTACAGTCCAACCCTAATAGGAAGCTAACCAGATCTGTATTTAGATTATCCAAACGGTCAAGCATTACTAAACTGCATTCTGCATGAAAATTAGAAAAAAGTCAGACGTGAAATGAAATCTCAATTAGTATAAATGGTTACTGTGCCAATAAAGGAAATGGCAATGGATGGTTCTTTTGCTACTCTGCTATTCATACACAATTGCAGGGAACTCAACTGTTAGGCCATAATTGGGCCTTGCAGCCTGTAATTTGTAAGCTAGACATGAGCAGACCTCAAGGCAGCTTGCAATAGAATCGGCATTGTGCTGGGATGAACAAAGAACTATTTAAATAATCACAGAATCACAGCTGGCACTTCTGCACCTTCTGTATTATCAGCACACTCATAAGTGCATTTGAGTGGCTGCATTGCTATCAGGGTCCTGCATAATTCCTCTACAGAATCAGATCCTGATTTATTGGTTCAAACCCAAAAATAACACCTATTTTCCATTAATACAGAATGATCTTCATCGAGCCATCCAACGCACACAGTCCGCTATGTTTAACCAAGTCCTCATTTTAATATCTACCTTATTATGTCTCATCTTCACTTGGTAAGTGGCCAAATCCCCTCTGTTTTTATCATACATGTTGGCTTGCCTGGTGGAAACCATGCAGTGAAATAAGAAGGGTGACACACTTCAGTGGAAGTGTTAACTAGCACCTGTACTACTGGGGTGTGGATGCGCTGGGTTTGGAAACAGAATGTGCATGCATGGGAAAAGCAATCCTCCTCACTCGAAGGAAGGAAATACAGATGATGCAAAAACACAGGATAAAGCAGGGGGAACTTTACATATGTACCAAGAGTGCAACCTCAGCAGAGAGGTCACTCACATGTGAAGAGTACCAACAGAAGTGTATTGACCCACACCAAGGTCACCTTCCTCTGACTGCTGGGACAGAGAAGAATGTGCAATATCTCAGCCTTAGGACTTTGACTGAATCAGGTTCCCCTAAGGATTACAGGGGATAGCTGTTAATAATCCAGATTACAGCCAGAGTAGAATGTATTAATGCAGAGTACTGAGGGTACTGGATGGTAGGTTCAAACAACCAAAATGTATTACTCTGAAGAATGTTTCGCTGCAAGACCATAAAAACTTGAAATTACACCACAGGAAACACCACTCGATTGCCCCATGTTTATATTGTGCCAGAGCAATATGGTGTTAGCCAGGGCTGGAGGCACATAAAGGAGACTGCATGATTAGTTTGGCTATACAGTAGTTCTGTAGCCTACTTAACGTACAGAACTTTCTCATCAGTAGTGCCTGAGAATTGAGAATCATACTCAGGGGGAATACAGGATTGTGTACAGTGTGATACAAGCTGGTGTACTAGAGGACAGTGAAGAGAGAAGATGGTTCTGTGTGGAAAGGCTAAATCAACTGTATTTGTTTTGCCAGACAAGATGCCTTTAGGTCAGCACATTGATAAAGTTTGGTGTGTCATTTTGGAGACAGTAATTAGATTTTCTCTTACTTTATTTCTCTAGCTTGCTTTTCTGATAGTCACTGTTATGTGCTGCCTAGCCCAATATAGCACATAGCTTTTTAGAAGAGGAGTTTGCTCTAGCCATGGGCTAAATTAATGGTCCAATTTTACCCTTTGTCTTAGGGTCACACACTTGCTTAATGGCAAACGCTGCCTGTTCCAGACAGTAATGAATTTTGGTGATATTTAATCTCCTATTGAACGTGATGTAATTTTATATGCATAAGGATGTGGACATTTTTAATTTTGCTTTTTAGTTTTTTACAACACAAGGTGCTATTGAGTAAATATTCCTTCACCTTTTTTTACCTACCTACTTTGCAACTTAAGACAATGTTTTACTGAAATGCTGCACAAATTGCACAAATGTATGCTGCTCACCAGCAGGCATTGTGGTAACTGACAGTAAAACATGCAGGAAGTGGCAAGCTCACCTGTAATTATGGCTGGGTTCAACAGCTGCAGATACTACTTCATTATAGTTTATTATTTTCTGACCTAGGACTGACCCTGCTAGACTTGAAAATAGGCTAAATAAGATGAGGACACCCAATAAGTTAATGCAGTAACTAAGGAAACAAAGCAGTTTTTGACTGAGAATAGTAGTTCAAACATCTGCAGCTTCTCTAAGACTGGAGTTATGTTCAAGTGGTTGTTACTCTTGTCTGTGTGAACACACATAATGGCATTTTTACACATCCTTCCTTTATACTAGTGATTATATATTTAAAATACCCCAAAAAAACCTCTATAAACAGTCCAAATCAATTAACTTAGTGTCTATGATGATGTTATACCTATGGCGAATTCAAGACAACGTTTAATTTTATAGACATCATTTAGAGCTTACGTGAGTTCCTTCCTGCTGAAGGAGGAGCCAAGTCCATTGCTGGAATCTGTCCACTTCAGGGTGCCTTTCACCAGAGTGATCTTTCATGTTTTCTGCAAGGCAAGCAGTACCCAGGTCAATACCCCCAAACACGTTTGGGAGCCAGCACTTGCACAACACATAAAACTTTTCAGTCACCACCAGCCTGTTTTCATGAGCATGTTTTGGTTCCATTCAGAAACACTGCCCTGCTCCATGTAGTACCATGGCTTCAGTAGAGCAAAATTACTCAGCCTGGATTAGTAGCTTGAGTACAGTGCCTTCAGTTGCAGAGCACTTTCCCCTTAGAGGGTGAGGGACATGCTCATGGTGTGCTCTTGGCACCAGTGATACCTGCCCTCATTGAGCATCCTGCTGACACTCAGGCCCTGTGTGGATTCAATTGAAACCCCCCAGCCCCCTTAGCTCCTGGTTGCCAGGCTTGTGCCATCTGCTGCAAGAGCAACATCAGCACTTGTGAAGCCAATACAGCTTTAAAACACAGGGTTTTCTGTTCAAAGCCACCTTTTTTTGGCAGACACATAGACAGAGACGGAATGGAGCTTTTTATGGGAATTACACGATTTTATAAGATGGTATGAAGCCCAGAAAGATTCCTCATTGGCTTTGTTCCTGTCTGCATATAATAAGAATTTTCAAAATAACTTTACCGTAACTAGCAGGAAACCCACAGAAAATGAGTTTCACCTTGTGCATCATCTGAAAAGCCATCATTTACATCTCCACATCAGAATCTTTTAAGTTGTGGTTACATAGATAGGCACATGCCAGCTTATGTCTTACAACTCAGGTGGAAGCTTTCCAGTGAAAAGTAAAAAAATAAATTACCTGAGGTTACAACTGGTTGGCCATTCTCACAGTTTTTAGATACCATTATTCAGGCTGTCCTTTGCACTCAGAGTATAGTAGAAAAAGGCTCCTCTGCATTTTGGTATACAGCTGACAATTTTCAGTGTTATTACAGAACAAACAGTCATCACAACAAAATTTATGCTCTACTCCACTCTTTGATCTTTGGTGATAATTGTTTATGGATCTGGGGGTGGAACTCATTTGCAGGTCAGTAAATCTAGGAGACCATTTTCATGTATCTGTAATTTATAGATTACATTACAAGGATTTTTTTTCTTTTTTTTTTCTGACTTAAAAGACAGATGAGGCTGTCCAATGATTTTTATTTCTTTAAACATCTTAGTGGCCTTGTAATCAGAGCAATTTTACATCTACTAAAACATGTGGGCTCCAATATGACAGACTGTTCAGCAGTTACTACTGAGAGAGTTCTAGCGAGAGTTACAGACCTAGTCATAATATGTGTTGTGTCATTAAGCTAATGGATGTTTGCACTTGTTTGTGAAATGGAATACTAATTATTTCTGTAAACTGTAAAAGAAGACAAATAACAGTGAATGAGTATTTCAGGCATCTTTCTGTGACACAGTGAATCATCTATTGAAAGTTATTTTGAATTTTAAAGCAGTGTTAGTCATACATCACCAGTGTAGAGTAATTAGCTTGTGAAGGAGATGGCTACAAATTCTTTGAGATGGACAGTTATTTTTATATATTTGAGATGGAAAAACCATATTTTTATATTCTTTGAGATGGACAGTTATACTCAAACCTGCACAAACCTTTGCTTAGGCTTTCATAGAAAGCTCACTAAGGTCAATCTTAACATTTTTTACAATTCAGTGCTTTCAGTATCAGAAAATAAGGATGTTTCCACACAGGAACTTACAGAATGCCAGTACTATAGCCTGTATGTGTGTGTATATATATATATATATATATATATGTACACATAATACATATACTATATACATATAGGATATGTATATATACTAAATACAAAGATTTTTGGCTCTGCAGTTCTTTCTGTGATGTTATGCTTTGTTGTGCAGCAGTCTCAGTGTTCAGGACCAAGTCTCAGTTTGATTTAGAGAGATTTTCTACATACCAGGACAGCACAAGATAAGACTGTGCTTCTGTCTTTTAGAGTCCAATTATTCTCAAGTAGTAAAGCATGTGAAGTTTCAGGAGCTAACAGAATTCTGCAAGAGAGTTGAAGAATTTAAATCCCAGAACATTATACAACATTAATTGAAAGTTCTAAGTAACTGTAAATAATACAAAATAAATTATTCAGCTATTACAAGAATCCCACAAAGCACTGAAGTAATAGCAGTGGTACTTTTCTTTCTCTGAAACAAAGCAGATCTGTCCGGAACCTGCTTGTTTCGGACACTCTGCTTTCTGATTTGAGGTGTTCCTGTGCTGCGCTCTCCAAACATCAGCAAGCAGCTCTAGAAGTGGGCCAGTAGCACATGCAGAACCTCCCACATCCCTTGTAGCAGCTCCCAGCCTGCCCTTGTGCTGCTCCTCAGTTCCTGGAACCAGGGCAGCGTGGATGGGCGCTTTCTCTGTGCATGTGTGCAACGAAAATTGAGGTCGAGTTCAGACACTGCTTTAACACTTCCTTAGCGAGGGGACGATGAAAAGGCTGTGCAGCTCCTGGGAGGTCAACAGCAAAACATTTCCTAAAATATCCACTTGTTATTTGAGAGCAAATAATGTATAAATTCAGCTAGAGTTTATGTGAAATACTGCCTTCTGGGAAAAACTGTGTGCATGACCTCAAGGCCAGCATTCTTGGGAGCTTTGGTAGGAGAAACACATACTGAATACAGAGTTTATCTTTCTTAGGTACAGAAATTTCTAAGGGGCTTTGCTGAAATCTGCTGTATAAGACACATGTAAAACCAGCGTTACCAAAAATAGTTGCCTATTTTGATTATTTAAATGAAACAAATTCGGACAAAACTCTTAAGAGTTTCTTTTGGAATACTTTGGAAAATTTATGGGATGGCCACACTTCTTTCACCTTTGCTAGCACTAGGATCCATTTGCTTACATGCCTATGATTAGTACTTAAATGGCCAAGGCTTTTCAAAAGGTGAGCAAATGTCATGGAAAATTATCATAAAATAATGAAATAAACCCCACAATTGTTTCTTTGATTAATGCCTTTTCATATTTTTATGCAACTAATGTATTGTGACAAACCAGAAATATCACCATACACAATTTCCTTTTTTGGTAGCTCTGTATTTGCAATAATTCACTTTAAAAATATTTTTGCATATTTATGTTCAAGAGTTCAGATCTGAAAAAAGCACATGGGTGATTAGTGCTTCTGAGGAGTGTTGCTTAAAGATTGTAGGATAAGGATCCGTGCTGGTTAGTTGTTTGTGAAAGGCAGATCAGATGTCATGTATTACAGGCAGAGCAGAAGTATTGAAACTCAATCAGAAGTCTTTTTGGCTACCCATCAAAGACAGTTTCTATGGAAACCTAGATAATTATACAGTGATTTTCATGCTATTTTAGTTATTAATTTGGTAGTGACATAATATTTCCTTTGTTCATCTTTTTAGATGTTTCTACATAGTTATTTCTAAAATAATTAGGTCAGCATCTTTCCCATGGCTCATGCAGGGAATTCTCTGTGCCACTGATGTAATGGAATATTTAAAACTAGACACAGACATCAGTGAAATGCCTAACAATTTAAATAGTCTATTTACCGTGATCTGTGGGAAAAAAAGTCATAAAGGTTAGAAGGTTCAATCTCAATTATCTTCTTAGTGTGAGAGAGACATTTGTAGTCCTCTTGTTTGCTTAAAAAAAAAATCAGAGTAAATGATAGCTCAGAGAGCTGCCTTCACAAAGCCTCTCTAAAATGGAATGTCATCAACATGATTTATAAGCAAATTCTCCTATTTGGAATATATATAGAAATATTAAATTAAGCAATTAAACAGTGTGATCAAGAGATTTCTGTTCTTTTATTACCCTGGAAAACAAGTCAGCTTCATGTACTTGTGATCTTTTCAAGTTACAAATTTTACTAATTTGACCAGTAGTTCCAAACTGAATGTAGATGAAGGTTGGCAAAGTTAAATTTGTATAAATTTGAAAGGCAAAATTAACTTAGCCACATTTTTGTTCTCTGTCATAGCACACATTATCTCAGTATTTCAGTACAATATGGTGTGTACCTCTACATTATAGGTGAGGTAAATCATCCTTTGATAATTAATGTAATTGCTATTTCACAGTCTAGTAGTATATTCTATGAATCAATATTTTAAATTGACACTGGGAAGAATTTTTAGTCTGTCTTGCAAGGCCTATACTCTTGTTAGGAGTTAGACATCGAAGTACTTACTTACCATTCTGAAAGTTCCAGCCTCTATCTGAAGCATTTTTATCTTTCTCTTCTAATAATTTTTAAATGCCATGTGAAGGTACTGAAACTTCAGTAATCAGAATATGCATACTTAAGGAGAGTGCAAATCATATATTCAAAACCAAACCCCTGCCCAAGAAGGAGAGAAACTGTCATTCAGGTTATTTCCCAATATTTTCCCCAATAACTTGGGGAAAATATTGGGAAATATTTTCCCAATATATACATCCCAATAATGGGATGTAAAAATCTCTCTCAAATACCAAGTGCTGCTAGTATTCACATCAATAATCTTGACAACTTTTCATTAAAGATGCATTGAGAATATTAGGGAGCCACAATATTTTGGAAAACATTATGGACTCTAAATACGCAATTGGGAGAATTTCAGCTTTTATTATCGTGACATCTTGCAATAGAGCGATAATATTACCAGATACCATGACAAGCAGAGCTTGTTCTGGCAACAGAGACCAATTACCATTACAAATGGAGGAAAAAAAAGCAAATTATTTTGAGTCATATAACATTTGGGCTGGTAGCAATACAATTCTAAGACTGCATCTCCATGGTGTCCTTTTTCCAGCAATCGTATTTTGAAATTTGTGAGAGATAATAAAACCAAGATTATTGCTAATATTAACTAATTATGGCTTGCCAACACATGTAAAGCAACATGTAAAATTCCTCAGAGTTGGTCTAAATGCATTCCTGTCCTTGTTCCTTTGCAGGAACAAAGCACAAAACAGAGTGAGTGACTGTGAGGAATATGTAATGTCTCAGTAAAATTAAAAAATTAAATTAGCCAAATGTGCTTTCTGTGTCATAAAATGGGGTTTGGAGAAAATCTAGAAGTGATTGTCTGAAGAGCAAGGATAAATAGGGAACAACAAAGAAAAATAGAATGCTGTATTCATAAACAAACCCCAAACAATTACTGGATTTTAGTATGTGCAATATACATTTGAGATGCGCATGTCTTCAAAATTATCAACACTTGACAGAGATTCACAGGAAAAATGCAGTTAGATAAAAGGATTTGACATAGGGAGCCAGGAAGGTGAACTGAGCAGGCATGCAGATAATTAAGATGTAGGTTTTCTAGTAAGCTTTTCATTGGTTTATAAACACACAAACTTGTAAGTAGATCCCTTGTGTGAAAATGTAAATGTTACATATGCAAAAGATGTTTGTTACCTTCAGAGCCAGGGTGACAAGAATAACTTCAGGAAAATAAAATTCTGGAATGAAAGTTGATCTTGAGTGTAATCAGAGTCTGCAGGATGTGAAATACTGTACAATCATACTGACAAAATAAATCTTATGTTTTGGTTTGGTTTTGGGAAGGGTTAAATAAAAGCAGGTAAAGTTCCCCTTAAGGGGTCAATTTGATATACAAATTAAGTGTTAGAACCCTCTAACATGGAGGTGGAGTCTTCCATCTCTTTCCTTACAGGAAGGCATTACATTTCACAAGCTTCATTTTTTCCTTGCAGTAAACAGAAAAACCTGATACTCACATGCTGTCTTTGAAAATATTCCATCATTTTAGACAGTAGCAAATAGAATGCCAAGTGTAACAATGGTGAGTAACTATGCTGAGAATGTTACTTCACCATTCAGTAGCTGGCACGGAACCATCATCACTCACAATTCCTGGCTCAAAAATGAAGTTGTCATTAGCATGCAGACTTAAAAAAATAAGTCTGATTTATCAGGCTGACAAACCATTTATTTTACTTTACAAAGATTTGGTGTTTGTGGTGGTTTATGCTAACACATTTAACTGTATTACCAGATGCCATCAGTTGCTCTGGCTCTCCAGTGAGCAGTAACTCATTGTAGTGATTTAAGATCAGCTTAACTCTTCAGTGCTTTGCTCACTTTTGTGGTCTGTTTCACATTCCAACTATGTTTTAAGGGTGTGAAGTTTAGCAAAGTTCATATTTCTCAAATCAGAAAGCAAAGAGTTAAAAAAGTTGTTTGATGTAGCTTTGGCCATACAAACAGAACTTGACACCAGCCTCCAGGAACTATTCACTCACTCTGTGTCTGTATTAAGCATAACTTTTTGGCATGTTGAAAGCACATCTCAGAGGCTTTGGCAGAGATCAGGTTGTGATATGAGATCCTCTAAAAAGAGGGATTTTAATGCACTTACAATGGTTTTTAAAAGGAAAAAAAATCACATCTAAAATGCATTTTAAAAAATCTATTCTCTGTAGTTGGTATTCCATTAGAAATTACTATGATGTTTAGACAGATGTTTTTCAAAGAAGTGAAGAGCAGAGGCGCAGTCAGCCATAGAGTGTCACACTTGGGTGATAAATACACAGAAAATAGTAGTTAGTAGGTATAGACCCTTAGGGTATAATCCAAATAAACAGCATTCTGATTAGTGAGTTTTGTACTTCCACTAATAATTAAAACCTTCTAAAAAAATTAAAAGTAGTAAATTAGTTGAGTTGTGTTATCTCAACCTCAGTAAAATAGCTAACTGTACTTATAGAGGAACTCAAATACATCCCTAAAGCTGAACATATGCTCCCATTCTTTGCTCAAACACAGCTGTATTGTTTCACATTGCTGAAAGCTGTGCATTTCTGCCATATATTTATTATACATTTTGTAAGTGTATATTAGAGCACAAGTGCCTGAATCACAGCAATAAGGAACTAAAAATAATCAGTGTTCACTAGTAAAAACGGAAGAACAAGCCCTGGGCTGACTTGGTTTTCAGAACAAAACTCTTTGTGGCATTCCATTTCAGTTACTACTTTTTAATATTTTAGGTCATTATTACTGTTGGCTTTCATACATGACAAGCTTTAGTCAACTGCTGGGAATGAGCACTTGATCTGCTTTTTGGTTTAATACTGTCCTATATTTTGCAAGTTTCTCTTAATTAGAGATGAGCAGAGGAAAAACAAGTAAATGCAAATATCTTATGCAAAGAAGTTAAAAATAAAGTTACTGATGAGAGGGCACAGCTACATATGGGCATGTACTTGAATTTACTAAAATTGGATAAATCACTGAATATTTCAAGTTGGAAGAAACCCATCATCAAGTCTAACTCCCTGCTCCTAAGAGGTTTACCTAAAACTAAATCATATGACTAAAATCTTTGTCCAGATGGTTCTTGAACTCTGACGGGCTTGGTGCCAGGACCACTTCCTGGGGGAGCCTGTTGCAGTGCCCAAACATCCTCTCAGTAAAGAAATTTACTTCTGTTTAACTTTCCCTCTGTCAAAAAGAATGACTGTGGGTTCTCTTTTAACTGTACTCCTTCACTTGATCTCTTTTGGTTCACTTCACTAATATTCTAAAACTATAAAAGAAAAAAAATGCACAAAATATTCAGCCAACTTTAAGGCAAATATGAAATGCTTCCTCTTGAATATTCAGAGTGGAAGTCTAATTTTACAAGTTGTAGTGTGTGTGTGTGTAGTAAGAATAAAATCTTACTGAATATTCTCGATGGGCTAAGCAATCAAGGGGAAAACATGCCAGACAAAACATAGCAGAGATTATAGAATATGCTGTCAGTCCTGCTAGGCACAGTGATCTTCCTTCTTCTTCCTCCCTGCCTTCATCTCTTGGTGTTGGGATCATTAATCCCATTTTCCTGGCTGCTTGAAGAAGTTCCCCTTTTCATTCTTGTGTCTCCTGTTTTTTGTTGTCATGACACCACCTGTGCCCTTGTTTTAGATGAGGAGTATTAATCATGCACACTATTTTTTTCCTAAACATGCTTGTGTTTGTTAAACAGTCCAACCTCACATTTTAAGAGTCCTGTGAGGTTTTGGATTTCTGTGATTTTTAAAAAGAGTAATTTGTGTAGATCCATTTGAATTCCAGCCAAAGAAATTATTAGACTTGGAATTTTTTCTTCAAGCAAGCACATTGTCAAAACAGGTGTCACGAAGAAAATTTCTCTGACTTTTAGAATACTCTTTAAGTATTGTAAGTTCAGGATTTTTCACTCAACTAAAACATTTCATTGAAATTGCCAGATTTCAGTGGAAACCAGTGTTAACAGTAGTGAGGAGCAGGAGGAAAATGATGACAGTGAAATCCCAGAGCTTGCTGATCAAAGTGAACAGTACACAGAGAGGTCAAGGTGTACAAGCCCTCTGACTCACAGCTAAAAGAATTGCAGGTTTCCAAGCAGCAACTCCAACCATGAAGGATTCTACCCTGTAATGCATGATAGAATATATTGCTTTTATCTCCTCACAGATTACCTCCTGTAATTTTCACCCCATTACACAACCTCTATTTAACACTTCTCCCTTTCTGGTGTTTTAGCAAACCTAAGCATTAAGTCTGGTGCTTAATTATACCTTTTTTCACAGGCCAGTTGTTTCCTTGGTCACTGTCCAAAAGGTTGTCTCTAGCTAAGACAACAAGGAGGTGACAGAAGTAAAAGTACCTTTCCAGAAGGAACACAAAGAAGGAAAATTTATTTATGTGGT
This sequence comes from Dicaeum eximium, assembly GCA_013396995.1. Lineage (NCBI taxonomy): Eukaryota > Metazoa > Chordata > Aves > Passeriformes > Dicaeidae > Dicaeum > Dicaeum eximium. The sequence goes on along the minus strand of VWZP01002400.1, from coordinate 48,478 downwards.
GCACATTTTTATGTATGCTTTTGGATTTTTAATAACAATTTGTTATGAAATAAAGAGCCAAAGCATACCATATGAGTATTTAAAAAACCCCCAGGCTGTATTTTAGGTCACATTGCAGTTTCCATACACCCCTTTGGATCCTGCACTCTGCAGTGAACTTTCTGCTCATCATGAATCTGCAGACAGTGCTCTAAATAGACAGACTGGATATATCAGTGCACTTTTCCTGGGTCTGCCCCTCCAGCCACCCCTCTAAGCAGCTTTGTGGGCTCCCCCCTTGAAAAGCAGCAGCACAGCATTTCCATTTTGCTCACTGCCTGTTTGAGCTGTCTTTGCCTTAAGACTGTCGTGGAATGTAGCAGCTACACTGAGGACAAACTAAACACACATGCAGAAGGTTTACTTTTGTAGCCCAGATCCAGCAAACCTTGCTGGCAAGCTGCAGAACTCTCTCTGTAATTATTGGCCAGATTTTCTATTTCTAATGTTGACAGGGAGGTTAAAGATCTGACAGTAAGTGGTGGCCTTTGTTCTTTCCTGTACAGGTGACCTCACTGACAGAGGTACCAACACTTAAAACAACTATGCATATGAAAGAAGCTTAAATTATGCCAAATTTGTGCACATAACAGCCAAAATATTGAAGGGAAACACTGACCATGAGAACAAAGACCATTGACAAGTCAATGTTTTCACAGAGCAGTTTGAAATGCAAGAAATGTACACTGCTGTACTCATGTGATCTGACTACAGCTTTTTACCTTAAACACTCTTTCTATATTTACATTTTTCAGAAGGGTGGACAATAGAAAGTTACCCATTACCCAAAGTCTGTGGAAATTTAAGCTTTTAAGCTTAATTTTAAGCTGGAAAGGAAAATATCACTTGTGAGCTTTCCTCACAAGGGCTGCATGCCTCATGGCTGCAGTTAAAGGGGCATCTGATTTGAGTAATTTGCAAGTTTTAGACCACTCCAGCCTGTATTTGTTACTGATTTGAGTTTCACAGCAGGATGAGCAGTGCAAGAAAGTCCCTTCTTCCTGAATATTACTTATCTGTTATTTTCTAAGAAATTCTTTTTTGTTTATTGTGCTAGCAACCATAAAATGTTGCAGCTGGAGTAAGGTAACTGAGCTTGTCCTGAAGCAGTTGTTTCAATAGCAGCAATGAGAGCAGCAAAAAAAAGTTGCAGTCAAAGTGGAGACAGATGAAAGGCTGTCAAGGAGATGTAAAAGTGGATATGAGTGTAAGGAAAAGCCATGAATATCCTTAAAAATCAAATGAAGATGAAAAATCTGATAAGGAGAGAATTTTGACTTAACAATAAAATTAAATCAATTTGTCATTACAATACACCATTACTTGAGTTAGGTTGAAAACTTACAAAAGGTTTCTGTCAGTAGCTAACAGAATATTCTGCACGTTGGGTTAGCTTTTCCTTATGCACATTTAACAAATACTCAGATAATGAATCTTTCAATTGTTAGTTCAATCTGATTGAGAGAGTGTGGGTGGTTTGCATAACAACTGTTACACCATAAGAGTGTTTCAAAACTATTGCAAGAAACATTAAACACGATGTTCTAAAGCATAACATATCGGGTGTATTAAATTAGAGGTTTGCATTTGAATTTTCCAGCACAACACATATAATTTTTGAATATTATAAATAGATTACTTAATTATTCTTCCCAAGGAAGGATAGGTATAGAATGTCACCTAATTCTGTAGCACTCTGCATGATTCTGTTTCCTGAGTAGCTCCTGACTCCTTGTGTGAGCAATCCAGAACTCAGGCTCCAGCAGGCTCTTGGGTGTCACACTGAAGCTGGGCTGCCAAAATTCACTTTGTTTATCATCAGAGCTCTGGGGCAGACTGAAATCACACACAACTACAGGTGATCCTTCAGGCTTAGAGGCTGAAGTGTGGGCAGACCTGCCTGTGGAAACACACTGAGCTGAAGGCTGCCCACAGAGGGACCCTGCTTGTGCAGTCTCAATCACCAGAGCTCTTTAATTGCAGCTCCACTTCTTATCCCACTAAAGGCAGCAGCAAGAGTAGGAAGGTTCTCACTCAGATTCAACAAATATTTATATACTCTTGGTCATTTCATAATACCTTATTCTGCTTAACAAGATGTTCTGCAGTTGCTGGAAGTCACATGAGTTCCTAGGGGGAGAGTTTGTTTTTGTAAGTTGAGCTTTTGCAACCATTAGCTGCATATAATGTTCTGATCTTTGGGGAAGGAAAATGCTTATAAAGGACACCATGGGTAAATAATAATAATATCATAAAACACCATCATTTGGGATAAAGATAAAATTGAAAACCAAACAAAAACTACCTTTCCATCTGAAGAGAAAATCCGAATTAATTTCTGACATGGTGGCATTATGTAGTGAAAGTAAATTCATTGCCCTTACCTGAGCTTGTGTTCAAAGTCCCACAGAACTGAAAAGTTTGATTCAAAGCCTGTTGAATTTATCCAACTCTTCCCCATCCCTGTTGTGATTCTGGGGAAAAAAAAAAAAAAAAGGACAGTATTGTATGAAAATGAATGCTGGTCTGTGAAAAAAACCTATCTGGAAAAATAGAAAGATTTATGTTGAACTGTCTGATGAAGCGGCATTAGAGTTGCAAAAATATCTGAGATTGTTACAACTTTGGTCCTTTAATATTAAGAAACCACAATGTCCAGTCTCTGTTTTGTCCTGTCAGGGAATACCTTGCAGCTGATCTGCTGCCTTTGCTGGATCAGTTGTTGCCAGCTAAGAACAGCAAGGGCATTTCTCTACCAATTTGCTTTAAAGGCAGCCCGACAACCTTCATCTTTCCAGTCAGCACTTCTCCCTCATTTCTTGCACTGTCTTGTATGCAATTAATATTTTCTGTCCTAAGATTCAGTAATTCCTACAGCTTTAAAGCCTTTTATGTGGAATGAAAGGTGAAAATAGCATCTTCTCATATTAATGCTTAAATTTGATATATTTTTTGTGATATATTGTACCAAATTCTGTCATATTAACTGTATGAAAATTGTACATCTACTTCAACTATTGGGGTTTTTTCTATTTTAATATTGTTTATGGAAAATTGCTTTTAGAAAATAAATTAGGAAAAAACCCACTGATTTTTGAAAAGATCTGAGAAAAGGCACAAGGCTTGGAAAAAATGGAAGCATGTGGTAAAAAGTTAAACAAGTTAAAACCTCATCTTCAGGGCTTTTGGATAGGATTAACATTTTTTTATTGGTCAGAGTATTTTGGGATTGTTGTTTCACTCTTTTACTTGCTGCAGTTTCTGCTCATCCCTTGTTCTTTTTGTTTGCCTTTTCATTATTTACATGAGAGTCAGGGTTTCTGTGAGAAACCATCAGGTTTTTAGGTCACAGGTAGGGTGCTTACCAACACCTTCACATTCTGCATGTCATGTCACTCAGAAGTCAACAGACAGTATTTCCATATGCATCTGATACAGGGAATGAAAAATAAATGCACTTTAATGTCCCTCCAGTTAAATTAGTATTCAACTCAGAGTTTGTGAAAATTGCATGTTTAATGATTATATGAATACTAAATCTTCACACTGAGAATTGCTGTTCCATAATGTCTAATTTTAAAATATGGGACAAAACTGCATCTGGCTCTACATGATGTTCTAGAGAAGACTGAACACCCCACAGAGACAATTTCTAGCATGAAAAACTGTTTTCCTCTGTAAAAAGCAGGGCATTCTCCAAATACAGCATTAGTCCCAACACCATTTTAATTTTAAGGACTTAGGACTGGTTCCACCTTAATATTAACATCTTTGGCAAGTAGTGAGCACCTTTTGCCAATTTTCAGCAAGACCTCTATACATTTCTCAGACTTTTATGAGATAATACATCTTCTAGAGTGAGACTGAAGAATGAACTGTTCTATAGGTACATTTTATTTTGGTGTAGAGATCGAGGAAGTTTACTTAAGCAGTTACAGTCACTGTGGTGGTAAAATATGTCTCAAATGCTTGTCTGTATTTCCTGGATAGTCAACATGGTCCTTTTCTTCACTGTATTTGTACTTTATCCATGAATATTTGCTACAGCTATTGGTCTGTCAACAATTTTGTTGACTGATAGTTTGTTCCAATTTTTTTGCATAGAGAAAAAAGAAAAGATCTGTGATAGAAGGCTCAGAAATGGTTAAAATAACATTAACAGTGGCAGTATAAGAAAATCACATAATGACAGTTTGATTTCTAATTTGTTCTAGCATCACCATTCTTTGGTAGGATATGAGGAAACTGTAAAGAATTTTAGATGTGAGAAACTGCTGAAGACATTTGCTTAAGCAGGACCGCTATGCTTGTGAGTTAGTTCAGGTGTAACTTCTGTAGTACAGGGGCACTGAGCCCTTCCCACAGAACCAGGCTGAATCTGATAAAATAAACCCACGCTGATTCCAACACACTCACTAGCTAGTCCCTTCAGCCAGCTGCTGCAAACATGGCAAAGCAATTACACAAGGTGGAGCTCAAAGTTACGGGTCCAAAGAAAAGTGCTGGTAATTGCTGCCTAATCCTCAGCACTCAGAAGCAGCTTGAGCTTTTGGCTTAGCCTCTGGTGCACTATTTTAGACCTCAAGAGGTTGTATGTGTAAACAATAATTTTCTCTGGAAGTGAAAATGTAGAAATCAGATTAATTTGTCAACACTGACGAATGAAAATTGATATCAAATAGACTATAAACAATTGGTTATAAATAAGGATAGTTAATGTACAGTGTTTGCAAAATACTTTCCAAATGTTTCTTGTTACATCCATTTCTGTGACATGCTTCTGCAACATGGTAGAAAACTGACAGGCTGAGGGATTATTTTACTCTGCAGTATTTATTTCTGTAGTGCATGTAGAGACAGCTTATTTACAAACAGGAGTTAGCTTTGGCACATAAGATACTCAAGCAAACAAAAGATTCCTGGAACTATAAAGAAAGCTTCCAGTAAAAGAGAGACTGAACTCTCAAAAGTTCAAATAATACCCAAACTAAACATTACCAATCTTCAGAGATGACATGTTATTCTCTTTACTTTTTGTTTTTCAAGTGCAGTGGTAGCAGAGTGTTTGGAATCATACTTCTGTCCTCTGGATGTTTGTAATACATTTTCTGATACTACTTCTGCTTCAGCAGACACTTAGTTTGGCTTTCTGTGGGGTTTTTCAGAAATACTAAATCCCCTCTGCATTGAGGCAATTTTGTTTTGTTTTAAGTGTCTCTGTTAGGTCCATTGTGAAAAGACAACCTTCCTGAATTCACAGGAGTCCTAAAATTAGCATAGAAGGTGCTGAATTTGCCTTATGTTTAAGTAGGGACTCTCTGTGTACTGATTATTACAGTGCTTTATTTTCTCCACAAAAACAAGTAGGTGTTAGCATTGCCTTTACTGTACATTCCCTTCCTGCTTGAAATCATTTTGTTTATCCAGGGATGACTAAATAAATTACTTATCTTCAGGAGATGAAAGAGGAACAGGAAGCAAACAAGGAAGTAAAAATAGCATCAAAAATATCAAAATGGGCAAAATTTGAAGCCTGAATTACTGCACATTTCATTATATCAGGAAAGAAAGCAGATGTGAACATGTGTATTTTTACATGCAGAATTTATGTTAAAAGTAATGATTACACTTCATTTCTGAAAAAAAAAGCTGATACTACTATTCGTCTAAGGAATTAGGATGTATTAAAAGATGTCAAAGAGTTGTGGGAAATAAAATAACTAATCCATGTGGACTGGGCTTCTTGGACATCCACTGATGTTCCACTGCACTCCCTCTGCAGTGTAATCAGATAATTCCCAGACAGATGGGAATGTGCTATCAATGCTGAGTAATGTTTCCCTAAAGGCATTGTTGGTGAGCTGAAAGGGTAATATTCTTGGGAGAGCAGTCACAGAGGTAATATTTTAATTTTTAATTAGACTCCCCTAAAGCTGTCTCTTTGAAAATCAGGTTTTTTCTGCAGTTTGGTGCTCTCTGGCTGCAATAAAGACAAACAGAGTTGGTAACCTGATTTTGGATTTATCACTCCCTTGTATGCAGGGTGAGGGCTTCAAGTACAGTTTGGTAGAACTGCAAATGAGGTGCAAATAATTTTGAGGAAAGAAATGAATTTGATCAACAAGTTGTTAGAAGAGCTGAATTTCTTCTTCAGCAAAGAAGCAGCTCCCTTGTCTTGCTAACTTTAATATTGTTAACTAAATGTGGGAAGCTCTGGCTCATGCCCACTAAGTTCAATGAGAAACATCTCGAATCCACAACATTTTGGATCAGGCACATTATTTTGATGGCTTCAAGGAACAGGAATACATAGAACTGTAAGGGGGTAGAGCTGATCAAATGAAATCTTGATCTCACTAAACTCAACGGGAATTCTGTTGTTCATTTAGAAAAGGCTGAAATGGTTCACGGTATATTACCTTATTTCAATTCAGCTAAAGTATGATTGGGTGGGCTGGCTAGGGAAATCTCAATAACAACAACAATTCAAGACCTGAGTTTTCCTATTATCAAACTATTAAAAAATGTTAAGGCTTTACAAAAAGAGCAAGAAATAAACAAACAATTCTAATTGCTTGAAAATTAGAAAAAACCCAGCGTGATGGTACCAAATATTTCTATTTTAACCCATCCTGTCAGATACAAGGAGTAAAACTGACCCTTCTGCATTTGCAAACACCAAGCGATTTCACAGGTATGAGCACCAGAAAAAATACATTTATACCATGATAGGCTCATGCATTATGGTTCAATACAACATCATCTGCAGATACTTAATCTGCTGAGGGCAGTGGTGTAATAGTCCTGTTGGAGGGGAACAATATCCCTGGCTCAGTGTAACTCTGTAATCCCTGGCCCTTATGAGCTTAATTCCTGAAGTGAAGGTTATGTTTTTCTGGGACATCCACAAAAGGCAACAAGAGAGAAGAAAATGCACACAGGTGATTAGAAATAATAAAAATAAAGACTTAAAAATCCATCTCCATTCTGCTTTTAAAACTACATGTAACTTATGTAAATACTGATATTCAAATGGCTTCTTTTTCCTGACTTCAGTGCCTTTACAATATACTTCATTATTTCATATTAAAACTAGAAAAGGGTTTAGCTGAGAAACTTCCTTGTCTGAGACCAAAAGAAAGCTTCATTAGCATAATTACTTACAGTCCTTCTGTTAGTATTTTCAGGGACAAAAATATAATTATCCTCTTACTAAAAAAAAAAAAAAAGCCAACAGCAAAACTGTGAACATAGTGAAATAATGGAAGATCTGGATTACAACTCCAGTGAAAAATGTGGGACGAACTGGATAGGAATATAAATATCAGTTCAGACTGAAGTATGGAACTTAGGCAAACAACAGGGAAAAAAACCCACCCTTTTTAGAACATTTTGAGATGTGTGAAAACTACAAATGCTAGAACTGTGAAAAGGAAACAGGGAATTTGATCCATATGTTCTGGAAATGCCACTGCCCACAGCTAAATTATATTTGGAGAACAGAACAGAGAAAAGAAGAACAACTGCTAACACTGTTATAAACACAGGGTCTCCCTGGTGATGCAAAGGTCTTCCCATGGCAGCTATTAATGAGGGACTCTTACCATCTGGGTACCACACACGAAGAAATAATATTTAGTAAGGTCTAGAATAATTACTGAAGATGATGATATGATTTATTAATTATTTATCTAATTCTCCGAGTAGGAATCATCCTGCGAGCTCCAAGGGGAAAAAGTGCTGTTGAGGGTGGTTCACACGTTGGGGTTTTTTTTGACATAGGTGAATATAATTTGAAAGCCTGAACTGATCTAAGTAATTCCACTGTATGGGAGAAGATCATATTTTAAGCTTGGGAAGCTCCTTGCTGTGATATATATTTACAAAGTGAAATATTTTTGTGAAATCTGCAATGTTTGAAATAGCAGGATGACCTGTGGAGAGATTCTGTTACAGCTTCTCAAAACCAAAAGCTGATTCCAAGAAAAATAATTACCAGTTAACTTGGGCTGCTGTTTACTTCTTCTCAGGAATGTGTGACTGGAAGGGTGAACTCCACTTGCTCTGCTGTTACAGACCCAGCCAAGCCCCTGAGTATTTCTGCTCTGTACTTTTAGTGAGCAGAATCTTAGCAGCTGCCACCTTCCACTTCCTGCCTGAGGGCTGACCCTGGATGCTCCTTGCTCTGATAATTCAGTAGTCTGCAGTTCTCACCTCCAGCTTATTGCAGACACTCGGTACCCATTTGTACCAACAGAAACTTCCCAACAGGCAACATGTGCTCTCATCACTGGTTCCCATCAGTAACTTCCTCCACAGAAAGGGCCAGAGACCAACATAAAGAGGGACAGATTTAAAGAAAGCTGTATGTGCAGTTTTCTTGGCCACGGCAGCAAACCTCCCTGAAAAAGTTGAAATATAGCTATAAAAAATGTTGAATGGTATATATACCATCTATACCATCTGTTTTGTTCTGGTTTAGAAAGGAATTGCATCAATCCATGATGTTCTATATACCACCTCTCCTTCACAAGAGCCACTAAGCAAAACCTAGCAACAGTTGTGCCTATCGTATTAGAATAATCAAAAATGGGTTTCTTTTATTAGAAATGACACTTGAAAATTGTAACAATACAGCACTTCTGGTTTGATACTAATTTTTAGTTTTCTTTGAAAAAAAATGTCTTTGCTAAGCAATTTATGAATTCTGAAAATAGTTCTCTGCACGTATAACCATCAAGCTTGAACAGTTTTTATTTTTCATGTCTTTATTCATTCTTTTCTACTTAGTATTTGTGGAATTCAGCATCTGGAACGAGCAGGAAACAGGTTGACTCTCTTTGACTCCCTTTATTTCTGCATAGTGACATTTTCTACTGTGGGCTTTGGGGATGTTACACCCAAGATATGGCCTTCAAAGCTGCTTGTTGTCATTATGATCTGTGTTGCTCTTGTGGTGTTGCCCATACAGGTAAATGTGGATTTTTTTTTTCTCTTTAGAATTGTTTTTGAAACAAAGGAATAATTAACTGAAATAATTTATTGTTACTATTATTACTGCACTGAAAATGTCAGAAAAAAGAACCGCCTATCTCTCCTATTGTGGTTTTTTTTTCCTTTTGCCTGTATGTTCTCCTATAATCTAGATTTATACTAAAAAACAGGGCACTGATAACAGTTTTCAAGTGCTGATGAAAGTTTTCTCTGCCGTTCATATACCACAGAGGCCTTCCTTTATCCCAAGATACAGGTTTGTTATTAATGGGGCAATTACAAAAACACCCTTCAACAGTAGCCAGCACTTTCTTTATGAGTACAGCTTTCCCTCTGCAGGCTCTCCCTGTTTCTAATCTTGGTTCTCTCCACTTCCTCTCTTACTCTTACAGCTCAGTGCTAACTTGAAAAAAATCTCATTAAATCTGCAACTCAAGCAAATTGGGTTCACAGCTGTGTATGGAACACATGCACACAGAGCCAGCAGCACAGCTAGGAATTTTTCATGCCTGCCTAAGTTTAGGACTTCTAACAGTTTCAACAGGGAAAGAGCAATTTATGAAAATCCAAGTATTTCAAGGAGTCAGTCAGCTCTATTAAATTTGTACCAAGCGTTTTCCAGCTCATTAGGTGAGGCTGGAGGACAGAAACCCCAGGGTTACACGGGAAACCCTGCCAAGATGTTCACTGATCCACACATGGTGATCACCCAGCCCTTGTGCCAGGAAAACAGGATGTGGGGAGACAGTCTGAGTTTTTATCAAAGCTTACAGTAGACTGATAGACCATGAAGCTCCAAAGTTTCTCACACAGCCAGAGTTTCCAGACTCTCCTTCTTTGGCAAAGAGCTAAAGCTCAGTGTGGGCAGACAACACACAAGCCCTGGGAGGGTGGAAGGTCAAGCTTTCAGCATTAATTTTCTTGAAGTTATTTAACACTCTAATTAAATATTGGACGTAAGTATTCATAGCCATATGCTAATTAAACACAATTAAATTCTCACTCAGTGAAAAATCAGTAAAGTATATATTCTATCGAAAACTAAAATGTGCTCTGTTTAAGAAATTTGGAATTTCCTAGGACATAGAAATTTCATCCTTAAGGTAGTTCTGATACATGCTTCAGGGCCAAGAGCTCCACAGGAGCAGTAAATAACATGGAATCTACTGGAATTTCACATAAATGTACCGATTATTAGCCACTTAATTTCATACCTTTGTAGAGATAATGGGGCTTCATATAGTTTTCCATACACATAATGGAGTGGGAGGCATTCTCTCCTGTGCTTTTGCCCTGCAATGACATGAAATCAGTTATTATTCACAATCCAGCCTCTCCATCAGTGCAATGTGCATGAGAAAAAGATGCTGTCACACAGCCATACAGTGAGATTGATCTCAGCATTAAGCTTGTGTTACTTACAAGAAGCTTTGAACTGCTACCTGTATGTTTCTTTACAGACTGTTAAAATATTTTGGTAGGTCTGGAGGATTCAGAGTAGTAATGTTTGCTGTTAACCTGCATATATTCTTCAGCTGAGAAAGGCAAACTTGCTGTATTAGCAGCTGCTGTGTATTTAAGTTGTATCTAAAATTATAAGGCAGATAAAAGGATGTGATTTAGTGTATTCCCATGGTATTTTAATGAATTTTCACTGCTGTTTGTGTGTGTTGGATTCTGGCACTATTGCCGTGGTTTGTGATCACCTTGTTAGAGAACATTTTACAAAGAAAAGGATATTGGGGCTGAGGGCAGCTTTTCATAGAGGCGTGAGATGAACAATGCAACATTCCCAAGTGGTTGCAGAGTTGTAGCACTCACCTGCTGGTCTCTGTTTCACTGACAATCAGCATCTCTTGCAGTTTGAACAGCTGGCATATTTGTGGATGGAGAGGCAAAAGTCCGGAGGAAACTACAGTAGATACAGAGCTCAGACAGAAAAACACGTTGTGCTGTGTGTGAGCTCTCTGAAGATTGACTTACTCATGGATTTCTTAAATGAATTCTATGCCCACCCCAGACTGCAGGTACTGAGAATTGAAAAAAAACCGAAAAAACCCCTTCAAAACACCAAAACACTGTTTGCTTGTTGTTGTTATGTTGTTTGTTGTTTCTTTTTTTTTTTTTTTTGGTGGGGGGGGGTGCGTTTCTTTGTTTTAAGAAACATTTCTGATTCATAAAACTGATTTTGGGAATAGATAGGTGAATGGGGAATCTATACCTGCAGTAAGAAGCTGAGAAACAGAGTTTGGAGGCATTTTTAAATTGAGGTATTGAGATGAATAGGCTGAATAGGTAGAATTAGTGTCTTGATGAATTATGTCAGTCTTTTTAGAAACAGGTATTTCCATACAATTTCCTTACATTTTACCCTAAAACAGAAAACAAATGAAAGCCACTCAGTTTATTTTTTCCCATTGTTTGGGGCTGGATCCAAAAATCCTCACGAGTAAAAATATCCTTTGGTTTTTACATTTACTTGTTTTTTGACAGTGTTAGGAATCACAGAATGGGTCAGGTTGGAAGGGACCACCAGGGTCATCTGGTCCAACCTCCCTGCTCAGGCAGGGTCATTCTAGAGTACATTGCACAGGACTGCAAAGATTAGATCCTCTTGGAATTGTGGAAATTAAGAAATAAGTACATTTACTTTAAACGACAAAGACCTTGACAGAATACACAGATTTTGTCAGTTTACACAAATTCCCTAGGTAATGCAAACTTGTCATATGGCTTATTTGGAACATTTAGAAGCTTATTTCCATGAGATATCAATTTGGATTTATTATCATTGCCTTTGCTGCAGACTCTCCCTTTTAGTAAACTTTCTCTATATCTTTTACTAAGTTACCTGTGGTATCATGCTTCATTAGCTACTGCAAGAATCATACAAATACAACCCTCAAATGACTGAGCAGCAATTTGCCGAATCCCAAATCCAAAATATTCCCCAAAACAATTAGCTAGTAAGAGGCATCAGCAATTACACAAAGAAATTCACTTCTTTATAGATACAAACAAATTGAAACACAACATTTCGTTAACTAAGTTGAAGAAGGAGTCAGGCTCTGTGATACACTGGAGACAAAGAAGAAAAGCCCTAATGCTACAGAGGTAACTTTAAAGGGCTTATATACATTCCCTTCACAGCTGAAATTGAGGTAGACTCAATGATCTCGGAGATCTTTTCAACTTTAATGATTCTGTGCACCGAGAAGCTGAAGGATACAGATGCTGCACTGCATCCAATGCCACTTTGCTTTCTGCAAAAACCTCTGTGTTGTCAGCCTGGCCTAAGCTCTCACTCTCCTCTCCCATGTTCCATTTATCCCTCCTTTTCATTTGTGCATGTACGGATCCTTCGAACCATCCTTACTTTTCCTTTTCCAAGTGGCACTGGAAGCAGTTTGGATTGGCCCATTAATGCAAAGGAAAAAATCTGAGGAAATAAACTCTGTCTGTCAGCGTCTTATCTGAGACATTTTTGACATCCCAAGTCACTGTTGACCCATTCTCCAGCAACAGTAACCATGACTATTTCCCCTTTTCTTTCTATTTTGACAGGACTATTATGTGGTTATTTTGTGTCCTACGGAGATGGATGCTCAGGTCCGAAGGGTGCTACAAATCCCAATGTGGTCCCAAAGAGTTATCTACCTGCAAGGCTCAGCCCTAAAAGATCAAGACCTATTGAGAGCTAAGTAGGCAAATATTGACCATTCTTTTTTATTTTTTCAGTTGTACTGTTTGATAAGTAAGTTTAACAAGCAACAAAAGCTGTGCTAGAAGGAAAGCCATATTTATTTAGGTGAAGCAAAGCTCTTTGATATAACTCGTTTTTCTTAATATCTGAAATTTTCAACCCAATGTACAGTTTTGTTTTCCTAAATTCAGCCTGGTAACATTAAGCAAGTGTTCTGCTGTACATATGTGAACTCTTCAGGGCCCTCCTCTCACCACACTTCCACCAGTTCTAAGAGATGCTCTCTGCCAATTAATAGTGAATGACATTTATCAAAACACATCAGTCAAGCACAGTTCCTCACACACACCTCCCCCCAGTGCTCAATCAGCTGAGCTGCAAAGGAATTCACAGTGGAATTCATGTAGAAGGGTCATCTCTTTAAACTCTCCAAAAGAGGGAAAGGTGATTTTTTTTAGCAAATAACTGATTTAACTCATCTGCATTGCTCTGTGTTGTAGATGACTAAAATTAAGCCAATACCTGTCTTGCTATTTGTGTAATTCTTTACCTGAGGGGAGTTATTTCCAAGAATCTCATCTGTGGGAAGCTTCATGAGCAGTGTTATCTTCTCAGACTTCTGCCACTGAAGAAAAAATTAGTTTTATAGCTTTTTAAAATTTGACGAGACAAGAAAGCCTTTTTCAGGATTAGAAATTTTCTTTTGGAGAGATCCTTTTTCTTCTTTTTTTTTTCTTTTTGATATTTTTCTGATTTCAAGAAGGAATTCATATGTGGATTTAGTTGACATTTGTTCTACACATTACAAGAATTAAAATTAGGCTGTTCCCTAAATATAATCTCAAATTTCACTTATAATAACCTGGAGGTAGTCAGCTGTGGAACTGTGCTTTTGCCTGCAGAACATGTAATTGAATGTACCTGTCACAGAATAATTTTCAACCTCTCCTGAGGGAAGAAGCATAGTGGGAATTTATTAGAACATTGGATATGAAGTATAACCCAGTACCCAAGATGTTTGGTGTATTTCTTTTTAATGAGAACATAATGTACTGAGGAGATAACAATGCACATGATAAAATTCTTCTAATAAATAAAGTAATAGTTGCCACCAATACAAAATAATCAAGAAGGGTCTCATTATCAAAATGTATTATATGTGAACCCAATGTCAAGATAACATGATAAAGGTCACACCAAAAAGTAAAGGAATACCAACAGCTGTACAGCAGCTGTACAGCAGACTGTATCAGTAGTGAATAGACAATTAACAAAAGACTGCATTTTTGCAAGAAAATCTCATCTAATTTAACTGAATTTTCTTTCCTGTGACTTTGGTAAAGCCCCTGTCTTCCCAGTACTACTCCCATGCTTAGCTGAAATGACTCATAGAACTCCCATGATTTCTTTCTAATCAAAGACACCATGAACTGGAAATAGTTCACTTAATACATATATACACAGAAATGTCTGCTATTTATCCCAAACTCATGATTCTTGTACATCTACCCAACTTTCTGCTCTCACTAGGTAAGACAGGCCTACTATCTGCGCCCTCCTGTTCATTCTTACCAGTAAGAACCTGTGCATGTTGCACTCTTACACACCAGCAGGCTGCTGCTATTTATCCACCTTCCATACTCATGGCAGATAAATACTTTGAAAATTAAATTTGAGGCCACTCCGCTTTTGCTACTTTGGCACAGCTTTTACTGTCTCCAGGGTGAGAAATGAGACCAGACTCAGCTTTGTCTGTGCCCTGTTTGTCTGTGCAAGGCTCTGACTGTGAGTGCCTGCTTGGGCTGTGACAGGTTTGTCTCCTCTCTTCCAGGATGGACAATGCTGAAGCCTGCTTCATCCTGAGCAGCCGCTGTGAGGTGGACAGGACAGCAGCTGTAAGTTGGGGAGGGAGAAACGAGAGCATGGACAGCTCTTACTGCCCTTACTCCCTCTCTGTTCTTTTTTATGCCACAAGGGCAGAAAAGCATAAAAATACTCTCATAGTAACTTATAGATACACTAATAATTGGTCATTAATCACTTCCAAGCATGCTACTCTGTTAATAGTGCCTGAACTGCTCTAGATATTCAATTTAATCGGTTGTATTTAGTAAATCAGAAAAGAGACATCAACTGACTGGTATATTCAGAACTAATGAATTAAAGCCAGAATTCAACTTTATAAATAAATATGTGACTAATACAAGTAACCAATATATATGAGACTATTTGACCATTTTTCATATTGGCCAATTTAAAAAATGAAAAATGGCAAGATTCTTTAAATAAGTTTCTGTGGGTTTGCCCATGCTGGTAGTTATTTGCAGTCAGCTAAGTTACTGTCCACAAAGGAACACTGCTAATACAAAACCTCTGTGCAGTGCATCTGGGATAAAAGAATAAAACTGTATGAACTAGAACTCTTCCAGCTAATTAAATTATCTACTGATCATAGATATCCAGAAAAAAAGTCCACTGAGGATGGATTTATGAACGTAACTTGAGATTTTTCACCATGTGCACTACAATAGATGATTGCAGTCTTGCCTCATCCAGTTCAATCTTGAACTCCAAAGGGATTCAGTGTTAGCCTGAATATCCCTGAAGATGCTTACAAATTGCCTAACAAGACAGAACCAGTATTTATAATTCAGTAATTATGTTTTAAGCAATCTCAACTAAAAATATGGTTTTGGTGTTACATTGTAAGAAATAGCAATTATTTTTCTAAATGTTGAAAACAGATATAGTAAAAAGTGGGAAATGAGAGCTTTGCATTATATCTGTAGCATTACTTAATATATTCTCTATCACTTATTACTTCAGTTGCCATCAGAACTTAGTTAAAAGATCTTAGCTAAAGATCCTGTTCTGGACCCATCCCTTGCAGAAAGTCACTGAGCTCCTGAGAAATAAACCTGTGTTCCTGCTATAACACTTAAACTTACTGACCTAAGGGCTTTGAATTTGATTCATCAGCAATAAACTCCTGAAAATACAGCAGTGAAAGCCACTGAACTGGCAATAAGTAATCCCAGAGTAGTCAAGCAAGGCAGACCTACTGCTTGTAAGTGACCGAAGTTCTGGGGTATTTAAAGGTAAGAACAAGCAAGAGTTCTTGCAAATACCTGGAAAAATACCTGTAACTTCTAGGAGACTGAAAAATTCCAAAATAGCCTAAGTGTCTTATCTAAATCAGCCATGAATTCAGGATAAATCAGCTACAACATCTCATTTCACATAATGCACTTGGGAGCTGCCAGTACATAAATGAGAAATCCCATAAAATCAGTGTGTGATTTACACTGCACTGGGAAGGTTTATGCAGCATTAAGGACAGCAACACCACCAGTCAGCTGCTCATCTCTGCTCATAACTGCTTCAGAATTTTTGCAAAGAAAAGACAATTTTCAGCTCTGCTGGACTGTGCTGGAAGGCAGGCAGTGGACTCTGCATGGAGCTCCCACAGCTCCCATCCATTGTGGCCAGCACGGTGCAGGTTTGGCTCTGGAGCCATGGCCCACTACAGCTCTTCCTTTCTGCCCTCAGGAAACATCAAAATGGTGCCTGGCACACTTCAGCTGCCACTGCAGACTTTTATCAAATCTCATTTCTCTTGGTACCTGGAGCACACAAACAGGCTCATCTACCAAAGACACTCTCCTGGTGCCTTTCCCTGGGCCACAATGATATCTCAGGGTCAGTGGGATCCAGAGTTTGGAAACAAGGTGTCACCTCTCTGCCTTGTTTTCTCTTTTGCTGTCACATTACCTTTTCAGAGGGAATGCAATTATTTATACCGCAAGTAGAAAATCCTTAAATTTTTTAAAAACTATTTTGTCTTACTGCCCCCTAGAGCGGTGAAATGAAATGTATTGAATTTCCTACTCTGCTCCAGCCTCGTGTTAGTATACAGAAGGTTCATTTGTCACAGGGCTGAAGGAAGTTCAGCTGTCATCCCAGTATCAATCTTTATAAGTACCACTGATTTTCCACCCTGCTGTTGTTGAGGGGCTGACAAACTGCTAAAAGAGCCTTGGATCCTCTCCTATGCATGACAGCTGTCAAAAAGAGGAGGAGATTCCTGACCAGAAGAGCTGTTGTTACTCAAGTGATTTTTTGAAGCCTGTGAGGGTTTTTATCCCCCCAGCTACAATCCTCAAGCAGAGGATTTACTCATTTGCTATGGATACCCCTGTTCATTGCTTGCTATTTTGTTAGTTAATAATTTGTAGTGACAACACTTCTGCTGTTGCTGACAGCTTTGTTCTGAGGCTTTGTGAAAATTCAGAGATTGTCCAATTCAAGCTTGCACCTTTTTTTTTCCCCTTTCATTAATCAAATTGTGTGACTCTGCTGTACTGGTAATCTGAATTGCAATGCCTTAATGGCATCACAATATGGATGCAAACATAGCAGGATATAACTAATTTATCAAGAAATATGTGGCAAAAAAGAGATTCAATTAACAGAACTACTTTAAAATACATATTAAATGCATTTTCTTGAGTTCTTATGATTTAAATACACCCACTCTAAAACTTGCAGCTTTTCATACATGAACTTAAATATCACCTCTAGATTAATCACCAGATGTATCTGTGGTAATTTTTTGATCACTTACTGCAGTTCATCATGGGGAGATCACATAGAAGAGAATATATATTTTCACTCACCTTCCAAAGAAACATATATTTAATAATGAGAACAGAAGCATAATTTTGTTTCAGTTACCTCTGTTGTTGTGTGCACATATATACCATATACTGGGAGAAAGGTAAACATTTTTTAAAGTGACTGCAATATACCATAACAACTGCTACATTTTTGAAACAGAGAGCCACAATACTGTATGAAGAGACTGAATCTAAGAAATCACTTGTGGTGCCTACCTGTATTTTTCTTTCTCTCCCCTGGAATCCTTCTTCAGAGTGGAATTTAGGAGAATAACCAAGCGAAAAACTTGGGAACCAAATAACCAGCTTTTGTACACAAACACTTGGATATACCAAGTGGAAAGAGAAAAAAAGAAACAATAATGCAAGGTCATTAGATTAACAGTGCATACCCACTGAGTTGATCTAGGGGTCTAGGTTTGTTCAAGTTTCTAACAAAATAGTGTAATTTGAATAATTTTATAAGGAAATCTTTGTTCTTATATTTAACAATCATTGCACATTCTGATAAAACCAGGCTTTTAAAAATATTACAATTTTAAAAAATCAAAAAAAAATCTGACATAGAGATAACTATATTTCTAGGCATGTAGCATATCTGTGTGACAGCCATCCAGCACATTACCCAGTCATTTGGTGCTTCTAAACTGTGTTGGCATGTCATTACCTTCAGACAAAACAGAAAAAAACGCAACAGCACACACACACAAAAAAAAAATCCTGAGGAGGGTAATTTGCCATATGTTATAGAAAAGTAAAAAAAAAAGTGGCTGCATACAAGGAAAACCTACAGCAGGTTACACCCAAGCTCTTAAATCTCCTGACTGGGCAGAGCAATCCTACATCTGTAAAACTACTAATAAGAAAAATGTGAAATAAGCTATTTTGCCATCCTCTTATGACTCCATTCTAGTTTTACTAGTAGAAAAAGTACTTGCCAGCATCTCAATTGATAATAAAATATTATGGTTTGAAAATGTCAATTACATTGACATCTCTCCCTGTTCCGGGGAGAGATTTTCCCTTCTGTTCAGGAGTCTGAAACCTTTTCCTACTGCTGATGCTGCAAATATAATGAATCATTCTTTATATTTTATCTTTAAATGCCACCAATTTCATGACTAGGCAAGGCATTTCAATCCAGGCATGGCTTCCTAGATACAGCTCTGAAATGTTTCTTTTTGTTTTGAAATAAATAAAAACTGATGGATGATACTCTGGAATTAGTCTTACTTCACAAAATTCAAAATATGAAAGTGTTATCACATAGATTATGGATAGCAGTATTCACCACCCTCCAGTTAATTCATTCTTGCCATGTGGTAACAAGAACAAAAACTAACAGCCTGAAAAATCTCTTGGAATCTTTGATTAATAGCTGGCTAAATCCCGACATCAATTGTGCAAATGTTTTAGTTCCACAAAAATTCAGATCTGCTTTTAATTCAACTGATATTTTTAGAATTACCCACAATTTTAAACTCTCAGTTCCCAATTTTGTTATTTAATGCTATTTTAATTATGAGTCTCTTTGGAGGGACATCTATGCTACATAATTCTTGATTAATTAGACATGACTAATCACTGCCATCTTAGCTTTTCACACAATCAAAACACAATCATTAGCATTTGAAGAAAGATAGGAGAGGTTCAAAACACCTTATTAGTGGAAGATTTCTAGAAATTAAGAAGTAATAGTAATTATGTAACTTGCACATAAATACCCATACCAGCTAGTGCCACATGGTCTTAAAATTAATTTTCTTCAATGGAGGAAGTCTGCTAATAGATGCTTTTTCTAATCTGACATGGTTATTTGTATTTCATCGGCACTCCCTTGTACTCTTTCTTCTAGGATCACCAAACCATTTTAAGAGCATGGGCAGTTAAAGACTTTGCTCCAAATTGTCCTTTGTATGTTCAGATACTGAAGCCTGAGAATAAATTCCACATCAAGTTTGCAGGTAAGTGGGAGATGGCAGTCATCGGAAGCACTCGTTAGTGTTTGACAGTTTGTTTCATGAACAGAGGCAAAGTGAGGATCCCTGGGTACATTTACTACTTAGAAACTGATTAAATGTGCAGTTTTGTAAAATATTACACATCCTAGCAATGATAAAGATTGTAATTATTTGACATAGAACTACTTCTTTATTACAGATCCAGGTAAGTCTCTAGCTTACTGTAGCCATGTCTGTAAGTCATTTCTGTCTACTAAAACATAGCTACTAAGGGCTGTATAAGAAGATCTACTTAGATTTAGGCCAATAAGTGATTGAGGGAAAAATCTTCTCACTGGACTGTTTTTTACCAAGTGGTATGGAAAACATGATTTTAATTACTTGCAAATATTTTGGAAAGAGACATATAATTTAACTCTGTATCCACTAAAATGCATGCCTTAGAAACCATGGCATAAACTGCAAAATGATGTTAAGAAATTTGAAAAAATCCACTCTTATAAGAAGAGGTTGTCATCTTTTATTTGACAAACTATTTATCTACATTATATGTTTCTCTTTCTTTCTGTCTCTATCCAAACAGTCACATATGTAAGTACGTAGGCATAATATGCTCATGTGCAAAAACACACAAATACTTTTGGAGAAATAGCTCTGAAGTAGAAGGGAAGCTTTCCTTTTCAGCTGCACTTTTGAAAATTCAGTTTTCTTGAATGATAGTCCAAGGAAGAAAAGATTGCTGAGTCATGCAAAAGTAAAACCAACTCTACGGAAAAATATGAGTCTCCTCCATCATCCCAGAATGTGATGAAAAAGTAAATTCCACCAGAATGGCTCCAGAGCAACAGTTAAAGCTGTAATTTTAAAAGCTACAGAATTTACCACTGGGTTAGAAAGAAGAAAAAACCCCATCAGTAGCAGTTCTGAAGTTCTAAAAGTGTAATCTCAAGCTATGAGATAGCACAGAGGGGAATAAGGCTCATGCTGTGATGAGAACGATGGTACTTTTTCATCTCCCCCTTAAAACCACCCAGCACAAACATAATCCCTGCTCCCTTAGCCATGGCCGCTTTTCTTTATCAGTAACTGTGTTAATTTGTTCTTGCAAATAGTGTTTTTAAGAGAGTTTCATTATTCCTAATGGCTTGTCTCTGTAGGAGCTTGTATATAACTAGACTTTCAAAACAGAGGCAATTTTTCAAGTCTGTTTCAAGTGTTACAGAATTTGGACCATATTTTTAAAAAAAAAAAAAAAAAACCAACCAAAAAAACCCCCAGAAAACCTCTTTTGGTAAAATTTCCTTCAACTGAACTTCAGCATCACCACTGGATGCTCACCTACTGCAAATGGTTAGGCACTTCTGGAGCCATGAAAAAATATTTGTTGGCATACATTTTCCTAAGAGAATCCCCCTTTGGTATTAATGTCATCCAACACTTCATCATCCTGAAACATGTACCCAGCGGGGGCTGCAGACTGCAGACCTGTCCAGAGTGTTTACCAGTGAAATTTGTCACAGCCATCTGGAACATTTTTCTAAGTGCTTTTCCTATTATGATTCAGGGCTGCTTTATTACTGCCTTAATGTAAAAGCTTCTTTTAAATCTGATACTCCTTGAGAAAATGACTCTTTTCTTTTAGAGCTTTCCCAAAACAATACTGGGCATTTTTATGAACCTGAAATATTCAGTAATAGGATTTCTTCTTCTTTTTTATTTTTTTTTCTTTACACACAAGTTTAGAGACTACAGCTGCCAAAAATTAAGTTTTTGAATTTAGAAGAAATACAATGAAATGGTCCTCATAAGTGAAGTTTAACTTTTAACTACATTAAAAATGTATAAAGCACTAGAAGCCCAGTTTCTCAGCAGCTTATATTAGGTTGACCAGTCCTCCTAGATTGCGTGAGGCAGTCCTGAAATTCAGACACTGACTGCATGTTCCTACAGGAGTAGGGAACAGTATATGGGAAAAGTAATTATTATAATGTATTCCCATCCTGTAAACAAGACTTAAACGTTCCTCCTGTCTTTAATGAGAGAATGAGAACTTATTTTTGTCCTCAAAGCAAGAGAATGGAGGAACTTTGGCCAGGCTCATATGACCTGTCAGAAAGTCAGGTTTTTGATTTTCCATCTGATACCACACACACATACTTGCATTCTGTGCCTTTTGATATTTTTACAGTGGATTTTAACTACTTTGTTTAAAATATTAACCTACTTACATTGCTACAGTGGCATAAACGTTTGTCCCAGCAAAGCCCTTTGCAAGTTTAAGGTGTGAACACTTTAAATATACAGCTACTCTTAACACGACAGTGATCAGATGGGCAACTCTCTTATCTCTTAAGCTGAAATGCTTTGATTTCTCCCTAGTAATTTCCAATATAAAAATGCCTTGACATGCCCAGCTTTTCTTTCAATAATGCTGGCAGTTACGTTCTTAATCTTCCCAACATTCTTTCAAACACACAAAGCTACAAAAGGCCATGTACCCTTGGTGCAAGCTCCTGGCCTTGCATTTCAGCACAAATGGGAAATAAAGTGAAGATTTTCCACAGCAGAGCAATATATTCATGCAATTCAGAGACTACTAAATTCAGTATTTTCTGAGCTGAACTTAAAACTTTTACAATTTGTGTGTGTTTGTGTGTGTGTATGTATATGTATGTATATATATCCTTTACTTTGAATATTTGGAAATTATATCTAACTACGATTCCAGGAAATGGGGATACATTTTGACATTCCCTATTCAAAATGCATCCATGAATTAGCACAGACTGTTGAAGTCTGATATTAAAGCTTCAGTAGTGTATTTCAAAGAAACATAGTCCAGATTCACCAAAATGGATATTAAATGCAGCAGATGATTAATCTGTCCAATTACAGATAAAAATAGTCTAGAGGTAATGGATGGGCATTTTTCTCTATCACATCTGGTAGTGGTCATGTTAACTTATCAAACTGACAGAAGTAAGGTTTCTCAGAATAATTGTGCCCAGGTCTAGGTCATTTTTAACACATGGCTGCTGCTGCAGGCATAAATCAGTATTTTGAGTCTGTTTTATCCTCAGTAACATCACAGAAACCATAACTCACCCCACTGCATTACTTCATCTATTTTAGACAGACTTAGCAACAAAACTGCTGTCAAAATATATTTTCAACAGAAACAGCATGGAAATTCTAAATGTAATATTTCTTTAGTATAAGCTCAATCAAAATACTTCGTTTTCTGGGAAGCTGAATTGACATATTTAATATTCACTTCAAGATAAACTGCAATTTTCTGGGCTGCTTCTCTGTCACACTGGATGAGTAATTTGCTGGTTCTGGTACCTGCTGTCAGGGGACACGACTGATGTCCCAGACCTGAGGAGTGGCAGAGCTGTCTGCCTGCTTCCTGCCTGCTCACTTCAGGAAGAAAGCATCAGATGAAGTCCTGAGTAATCCTCCCCAGTACAAGTCCTGAGCACACAAAGAAAACTCAGTAATGTTATAGGAAAGCTATAAACTGTCAAATAATTGGAGAAATGAGCAGGGCATTCTTGACCTGGTCTGTGTCTAATACAAGAACATCACTGCAGAAGGTCAAAGTCTCCAACAGGTGCAGAAATAGTCCACAAGTGCAGCTCCAAGGCTCCTGCTGTAAAAACACTTGACAGCACCATGTGAATCTCTTACACAGACATGATTAAGAGGCTGTTGTAGGACAGCAATCTCTGTTTCCTGTGTGCTGTGATCTTTGGTAACATAATATTTTACAGAAACATCTACCAAGAAAGTTCACCATATATGTTAGAGAGTAGAGTGCATCTGGAGGATTTAACTTACAGTTTTCATCTTCATTGTGCCATCCGTCATTTATTAACTTCCATTTGTGTCTATTTAGGCCAGCATGTACAATTGGGTTCAAATACAAGATCTGAAATAACAGATGATGAAATCATTTCCCTGGGTATTTTTTGCTTTCTCATATTTTCAAAATGTTTAGCTATAATATGACAACATTCCAAACAAAAAATAAGGGGACTATTTGCCAAAATTATTTGGCAGAATCTTATACAAGTTAAAAAATAGGGACAATTCTCTTTCGTTCAGTGTCAGGAAGTTGTATTCACTTCCATAAATCTCTGTCACCTGAGTAAGGGTAATGGACTGCAGATATTCCCTTCAAGCCACAGACTATGCCTTACCCTCTCAAAATCCCTGGTTTGAAATTCAAGTGGGTTTATTAATGGCATATGGTCAACTAAAAGAACATATTTCTATCTGAAATATTTTCTGCAGGAAATATTTAATTGCTACAGCTGAAATATACTTACAGGAAGAAAAATCTCATTTTGTCCTACATTTGACAGTGTCTTTATATAACTAAATTCATCCCTTCCCTATGACATTTGAATAGGCCCTGATCTTCACAAAATGGGAGAATTAATTACTCAATTCAGTAGTAAATGATTCTGTTACTGAAAAGCCTTCAGATATTTCACAATAAACGGAACAGAGAAGGCACACAACATATGCCTTCACTTTTTTTTTCAGGAAGTGTCATGCTTACAGCTATACCATAAATTGTGTCAGAACAGCAGCTTGGAGAGGCAAGGAGGTTCTAAGGATTTCTGGTTTCAAGCTGGTGAAACCAGAAGCAGATGCACATAGTTCAGGTCTAGGTGGGGAGGTTCTTTGCGTACCTTTACTCAGCAATTTTCATGTGCTTACGTTTTGATCATCAGTTGTACTACTTGTAATATTCTTTCTGATAAGAAGCAAATTCTGCTCCCATCAAAAGAACCAAAGACTAAATTAGAGGAGAAAAAACTGACTTAGTATTAAATGCCTCCATGATTTTACAAGACCTCTCTGACTTTATCTTTCTACACTGACAAGCAGTTACAAGTTTTGTGCTTGTCCCTTTTTATAGCCATTTCAATGCTGTCAGGTGTATGGGAATTACATTAAAGAATAAATTCTATTTCCTTTTCATGCCATCAGCAAGCACTGGAGAACATTTAACTGTGATCTGGATTTAAAACAGTAACCATCCATGTTAGATAGCATAGATAGGGAAAAACTTACACAGTTGATTTCCAAGGTTCAAGCAGAAGATGAAGATCTTGGGCCAGCTTTTGATTGATCCATCTTCACCATTTTCCTAGACAAGGAAATGATGATTCTGTTCAATTGCAAGTATTTCTTGTAAAACAATTTGTATCCTTCTTTTTTTTTCCCCTACAGATCATGTTGTATGTGAAGAGGAATTCAAATATGCTATGCTAGCTCTAAATTGTATATGTCCAGCTACTTCTACATTAATCACTCTGCTGGTTCATACATCTAGGGGACAGTGAGTATATACTACCATAAAAAAGCCCCAAACAACTTGGAAAAGTCATATCTGATGTTCTTTGAAAAACAGCTTACCCTGAATTCCTACACAACTACAGTTTTAAAAAAGAAAATGGAACTTTCTGCACAATAAAAGCATCAAAATGCCTTACTCAAGGCAGTATAGTTTTGAAGGGAACATCCCCTCCCCTCAGTATTCTCAGTATTTAAGTTTGTTGCATGCTGTTGTGCCACTTCCACAATATAAAATATGAAAAAATTATATTTCTAGTTTAGTAGATTGAAGTGTCTCTATCACAAAGTTCTACTTATGAGAACTAACAAGTCCTAAGGATACCTATTCTAATAGGTTAATTTGACTAATTAATTTTTCAACGAACTTAAAAAAAGTTTTTTGATGACATGGTGTTTGCTCTTCTGTGCCTGTACGTTAAGAGGCAAACAAACATACATGATTTTTAACATGACCACACTGCTGGAAGGGATACAGAATTATGGTGTCTCTGTAGACTGCATAGCCACAGTAGAACTTCTCTGAATTCACTAAAATAGTTTTACCAGATCTGGTGTATCTCTTTTATGCTGTATTCTGGGAATAATAAGATATTCTTGATTGAAATGTTGCGGGCACACAGATGCAATAAAGAGTGAATCTCTAAATATATTTGTAGAAATGGAATAGCTGCATATACACTACATGAGTCTTGTAACATGCTAACTTGTTTTTCAAGTAACCATGAACTCAGTATATATATATGTATATATAAGCAGAGTCATTTAACCTTCTATGTGACATTTCTAGTATTCCCCTTTGCCCAGAATGGGGAAGACAGAAATTCTTCCTAGAAATGTTACTCCTGAGAAAAACAAATATCAAGATTTTAGTGGCACTGTGCACTAGAATCTCCTAGTAGGAAGACAACAAAACACTGTTTTGATACCTGCTGAGCACCGTGATGAAATACATTCTTATACATTTTTTATCTGCCTACTTTTCAATTCTGTGATATGCACAGAATCCAGAGCCTTTTCCAGTTATTTCATATTACATGCACATAAAAGAAGAGCAGTGTTCCCAACAGCTGTCAGGGAATTTTCCATCAGCACAAAACCAAACACACAAAAGGGAAATGTTTTCTGCTGTACTTAGGAGCTTCAGCATTTCATTGTTTAACACAGTCACAATGATAATTTACAGATTCCCAACTGTGATGCAAAGTAACTATAACAGAATTCAAAAGTGATTAAGATTTCTTTTGCAATCAGAATGAATAGATGTAACCAGCATAATAAAAGTAACTGTTTTCTAGTCTGGTCACTGTATACTAGGAGCAAAAAGAAAAAAAGTTTTTGCACAAATAGTTGTAGTATTACTTTGAATCCAGAAGGATTAAATTGATGTGTGTTTCTGTAAGAATGTACAGTGTATGTTACTGTAAGAATTCTCTTCTGTATTTATACAGAAAGACTGAAAAAGTGAAAATGTCTAGTTATTATTTATCTACTGTACTCAGCGCTCTTCAGAGCATTTATTCTCAGACAGTCTCCAAAATAAGGGCATTTGTCATTGTACTGCAGACATAAACCTGCTTTGGATTTGACCAATTTATAGTTCTTAGGGGGTTGGGTTTTTTGCTTTTCTAGATGTATTCTGTTGTTGAATAAGAGGTAAATTAACTGCTAGTTGTTAAAGTAGGTGAAATTACCTTTATTTATGCATATGAAAGATGAAGTCAGATCAGCAGTTGAGTTTGGCTAAGTAAAAAGATTAGGTGAAAGCAGATTATTTAACTACAAATAAAAATTTTATATACATGTATTTATAAACCAAAACAAATACTAAATTAGATTTACATAATGAAAATAATTTGTTGAATAGACTTCCAATGTTAATAGTGAACTGCTTTCCTTTAAGTTAGTTCCTGTTTAACTATCCTTTTATTATCATGGCTGCTACTGACACCTGCATTATACCTTATGTAGGACTCAAGTTTAAATACCTGTTAAGTAGGTGTAAATAATCCTCAGATTGTTGTCTTCTCAGCTGTTTATGGAATTCAAAACTTTAGTCTGTGAGACACCAAAATTCTACAGTGAATCTTATTTAAAATCTCATTATCAATCTTAATTAATAATCTTAACATTTATCTTTACCTGTTAGCTGATTATCTAAATTCGTAATACAACTCTCTTAGGGTTTGTTTGATGATACAAAATACTGGAAGAAAATAACTTTTCTGACTTGAAGTTAATGTGGTCTTTACAGTACAGCCCCATGGGAAGCTTTCAGACAACTCACTGGAACCAAGCAGACATTAAACAGGTGACCATTTTATTTTAGGGGGAAAAGGGAAATAAGGGAAAATGTTCTGAAATGACATTACTAGTTCTGCTGTCCTATACCTATTATACTATTTATAGAGTGCTATAAATAAAAAGGAGAAATTGTTTACTTATTTTCATCCTGAAACAAAATGTTTTCATGATGAGAGTGAAGAAACATGGTAAATGGAAGAAAAATAGAAATTGTGTTAAGGTATTGAAGATGTATAAATGAGCATTAAAGGAGCATGTCCTGGTATCTTGAGAACTTCACTCCAAGTGGCAAAACACAGAACACACTCGTCAGGTTCATGACCTGTCTGCACATATGGGTATATATGCATCAGTTACCTCCAGTGAAAACCATGCAGGCAGAACCTTGGTTCCACATGAAACTTAACCAAGAAATTCCCAGGAGCTCCAGGGAGCTGGTGTTGGGGTTGTTGAGGTTTGGAACTTTTCCACTAAACTGTTTGCATTAAGGGCAGCAGCTGCATATGGATGATATGCTTTGGCATTTATTTTCTTGCACTAGAGAAAAGAAGGTATGTACTTGTAATAGTCTACAAGACAGGGGAACCAAAAATGTCCCGAGGGTAAAGATCACTGATAAGCAAATGCAGAAAAATCTCTCTTAGAGATCAAATTAACAAAGAAAAATTACTCTTTCCTGCATAAGTTGTTATTAATGATATTCAGATAGGAACCAAAGAGTCTGCCACAAAGCATGTGAAGAAACTGTCTTTATGAATATAATGAGAATGCTGCTGGTTTTACCTGTCATCTTCTAATTGCCATGAATCTACTTATTATGGTGTGATTTTAATGTAATTGAGCCAGCTCTCTCCTGATATTAAAGTACATACTCTTCTATGTCTATTACTTAGCAGAAAACGCTCTTTAATACATTAAAATAATCTCTCTACTTACAATATTACCAAGATTTGATCTCAAATACTTCTTTTAGATTAGCCTATGGAACCTTTTCAGTAGACATTTGTAGTTTCTATCGACATGAAATACCATTCTGATTATTAAGAATTTTGCATTAAGTGTTAAATTACTCTCTTTATGTTTCAGGGAGAGTCAGCAATCACCAGAACAATGGCAGAAAATGTATGGCAGATGCTCTGGTAATGAAGTCTATCACATTAACCTGGAAGAAAGTACATTTTTTGCAGAGTATGAGGGGAAGAGCTTCACATATGCTTCTTTCCATGCACATAAAAAGTATGTTTATTTTTCTTATCAACCATCAAAAGTTCAAAGAAATAATTACTTGTTTTGCCTGCAAGGTAGATCTGCACTAAAGGCACAGCACTGCACATTAATCTATTCCTGGGTTTAAGTATCTGGCCACTAATATGGATATATTTCTGTGAGTTGGAGCTGGTTAGGTAAAAACTTATGTTTGTTCTGTACAGCCCATCTCAGTCTAAGAGAATAGAATATGAAAGATATAAAGGATAAGCTGGACAACCAGAAAAAAAAGGCACCTTTCAGAGGTTTTTCAAGAACACCATTCCTTTTCCAAGTCCAAAACAATCTAGAAGTGAATAGGTGGGAAAGTGTGTTTTTGGTTTTTTTTTTTAATTTAGGACTCAGCTGTAAATCTGGCTTCTTTTGTGGCATGCTCATATGATGGAAAATGTTCAATTTAAAGGCATCACATGGTAAATTCTGGTGACTGTTCAAACATAAAACCCATTTTTCTGTTAGATGATAACATACCTACTTCAAGGTCCAGATGATGCATCACTTGTCCAGTGCTGCTCTGTGAGATGAACATGCAAAATAAACAGAAAACATGTATGTTTGTACATATTTGATAAAATAAGCATTTATCAAACCCTAAATGCTGGGTTTATTCTCATATTTAATCAAGGAGAGAAAGAGGTTTTTTTGCTGTAATTCTTTATTTTCTATCACTAATTAAATACATTTTTAAGAGTGAATTGCAAAAATGAATTATGAAAATGTTTTTCATTACTTATAAATAATGGAACAATTTAACATAATTAATAATTTTTCATATCATGTATCCATTTTTCTACCAATATTTTCCAAAAAAGGACTATTCATCTGACAGAAAAAATCAACTAGAGCAACATTAGGAGAATATTATGGGCATTACAAAAAACACTCAACTGCCTAGGAATTCATGAGCTCATAAAATCTGCTTGATTTGATGTGGCCTATTTAGCAGAACACGTTTTTCAAACATCTTTGTCATCCAGAAAGCTGCAAATGTTCATAATGTGCAAAGAATAAAAATATACCTGAGGTTCAATTTTGACAGTGGAAATTCTGGTGTTTGCAGGACTATGCAAAATGAACCATGCCTTTCCTTTTCTAATTAAGGTTTGGAGTCTGTCTGATTGGTGTTAGAAAGGAAGATAACAAAAACATTTTGCTGAATCCAGGTCCTCGATATATCATGAGTTCTACTGATATATGCTTTTATATAAATATCACCAAAGAAGAGAATTCTGCTTTTAAGAAGCAAGAAAAGCTTAGAAAAAATCATGAATCAAAATTGTCTTACCATGGAGCTTCTAGGTTACCAGTACACAGTATAATAGCCAGCATGGGTAAGTAAAAAAAAAAAAAAAATTACATCACAACATATTCTTATTTAATGAGTAGTACATTTTAAAGCATCTTCAACTTTTAAAAAACTGTATTTATGAATAGAAAGAATTAATATAAAAACTTCAAACATTTGCCCTTGTATTTAAAAAAAACCCACAGACAAACAACAAAAACCAAACCAAAGAAAAACACAGACAAAAAAGAAACAAGCAGACAAACCAAAACCTCCAAACAAATGGAATTTAATTCTCTTTTATTTGACAAGGTGGAATTAAACTACTTAAGACTGTGGTATGAAAAAGTAATAATGAAGTGTATGCAAAGAAAAACAAGCGGTTAAATCATATGAGTACTTCTTTTGTCATTCATACCTGGTTGTTTGTAAGAAGTTTTCATGAGCTTCTTTAATTTAAAAAATACCATTATTAAAATCTGTAGGTTGTTGATGGGTACTAATGTGGACTGATTATATGAGGTATGATTTTAAAGAGGTGGTTAAAAAAAAGACATAGACTAATTGTCAGGAAAAGTGGTACTTTCCTTGAGTACAGTTTAAATATTTTATTTTAATGGAATAAACACAGTCAGCGCAGTGTTGCTGTCGGTCCTTTGCCATGCTATCCCCAGTAAATCTGGGAATCTGTGGCTGTGAGCAGCACTAAGGAGACGTTTTCCCTGCCCCTAGGGACCGTGGCCATCGACTTACAGGACACCGGGTGCCGCGGGGCCAGCGGGGCCACCCTGGCCCTTCCTGCCGAGGGGGGCAAGGAGGGCCGGCGGCCCAGCATCGCCCCGGTGCTGGAGGTGGCAGACTCCTCCTCCCTGCACACCTGTGACCTGCTCAGTGACCAGTCAGAGGATGAGACCACCCCGTCTGATGACGAAGTCTCTGCGGGCTTAGAGTGCGTATATTAAGCGTGAAATAAAGCAAAAAGTGAACACCGTATAAAAAGCATCGGTAATCTTTTTCGAAATGCAGATCGATCTGAGGACTTCTAGGAAGCAAGTGCCATGAAGCCCAATTATGGAATTATTCCCATCGAGGAAATGCTAGCAGAATGCCATAAGCCTACTCTGAAATACTAAAACACCCAACAGATTAATTATTTGCTGGGGATTTTCTCTTTGCAGTTATAAAAGCTGTAGTCATATGTTGCAATGCATTCATACCATATTCTAGGACTTTTTTTTTTTTTTTACTTTCTATAATTACTAAGTGAGCACTCAATAAATTCGTAAACAGATAAGTACTCCTATTATCAGAATACAGTGGTAATCAGATCATCCAACAGGCTTTTGAATGCTGAGGCTGAATGTGTGGCTTCAAAATGCAGAAATGACAAAAAAGCAGTACGGGACAAAATTATCACATCTAATTCAACATGCTTGTTAGTGTGTTACTGAAAGTAATGATGCATTACTCAGATAAACCCAGAAGATTCAATCCTGCTGTGCAGATGAGCAATTATGTTTATTGGGATTGCTGACAGGGGTGTTAAAACTGAAATACACAATTAAGCCAGTGCCTCAACCAGCAGAGTTTCCCATCTCCACCAGTGGCAAGTGTGAGAAGCCCCAGGGAAGATTATCAAGCTCCAGAGAAAAAATTAATAGGGCAAGTCATCATAAATGTGCAGACTGAAACAACAGGATTTAAAAGGTCTCTTGTAAAAGAAACACTAAGGCAAATTAGAAGTTTCACCTCATCAGGAAGAGGATTTGCTATTTAGAATTTATTTCAGCCATTTTGAAAGTACATTATTAAAGCTAAACGATAATGACTTCACTCATTCTTGGTAAATATTTGAAAAAGGAATTGGAGAAGGAAAAGCAGAAGTACTGTTATTTTTGTTTTCTTTCCTTCCTTTTTTTAACTTAGAAGTTTCCAGTTCAAAACGCTATGACAGCACACTATGGTACAACAGACTATTTTCAAAAACCCAAGCAAAATTTCTTTAGTCCCCAAAAGCATGGCAGCTTTCACTAAGTTCTATTGAAATGGCTGCAAAATACATTCTTTTGACCTCTATTAAATAATCTTCATTTTGTGTACTTGGTCTAAAACTTGGACACATGTATAAACATCCCATAAAATGCTTGTGTAGGCAGCTGTGTTGTGGTAATTTGCTATACTGAAAGAGGTTTTTTTCTCTTTTAGGTATGCCAAAGGCTATCCTCCTTACTCTCCTTATATTGGAAGTTCTCCCACCTTTTGTCATCTTCTGCATGAAAAAGTACCCTTCTGTTGTCTAAGACTAGATAAGGTAAAGGGGGATTCTGCTCCTGGATAATCCTGCACTCTCATTTGTCTCTTGCATCTGAGCAGAGCTAAATTCTGATTTCTCCTTAGAGATTAAGTTTGTGCAGTGTTTGCTATAATACTTTATTTTCTCCTCCTTTTCATCACCAAGTGCTTATGTCTAACCAGGTCTCTATTGGGTCATCATATAATATTTACTTCCACTGAATTTGTTTCTTACTTTGATTTTAGGGATGCCAGCATAACTACTATGAAGATGCCAAAGCCTATGGATTCAAAAATAAATTGATTATAGTTGCAGCAGAAACTGCTGGAAATGGCTTATATAACTTCATTGTCCCACTCAGAGCTTATTACCGACCAAAGAAAGAACTAAACCCCATTGTTTTACTGCTGGATAACCCGTAAGGAAAAATTTGTTTCCTCCCTTTTGATAAATTTTAAACTCATTTTACCATTATTCAATAGATGACCCCTTTTCACATGGCCAGCTGAAAATCAAAAACATTATGGCACACTTATCTTTGAGAAAAGTTAGTGACAAAAGTTATACTCCATGTTCACTGTCATATACAAAATGGACCTTTTATTGACTGTTAATGGCTGTAGTAAATTAAATGTTCTTATTCTTCATGGCCAATGTTTCAGCTAAGTTTTTCTTAAAATTGCCCCCAAAAATGCGAATGTTACTGCTAAAATTAAATAGCTTAATAAACACTGTAAAAAGCAAGCTGTGTAACAGTTTCACAGCTACATGACAGCACTAACCTACTTAACACAATGCACTTACTGGCGTAGACCAGTTAGGTATATTTTTAATAACGCTACACTCAAAGATAAACAGTTCTTTAAGCCAAAAGGACACCCACAGACACACTTTATCTAAAATTGTTTAAAGCCATGGATGAAAATTAAAACCCGCAGTATTGTTGTTACTTTTATATCTCTCTGGTGACGGCTGGAATTTTTTGCGTTTCTTGCTTTTAATATTTCAGACAAATTTGCCTATGTCAAGACTGGTTCATTTATAATCTGATCATGAATTAGCCTTTTAGGGGTTTTTTTGCAACACTTTGGTACAGCTGAGCTACTTAAAAATCCCAGTTTGAAAGACACAGAAATGGAGGTTAGCTGTACACAGAATGGTAGAACAAGCTAAGCAAGCAAAAATGTCTTGTAGGTTGTGATTTCAGGGCTGACACTTCCCTTTGCGTAGGTCTGTTGCAGTTTAAGTGATTTTTTTTTTTCCTACAAAGGCCTGCTGTGAAGTGTCCCACTTTCCCTCAGGCAGCTCCTTAGTCACCTGTGTTTGCAAAACAGAACGTTTTTATGTAGGTACTACAGCACACAGCGCATTGCACAAATTGAGAAGCCTAAATGAGGCTGTCACTTTTGCTGGCAGTGTGAGAGCAAAGCCATGGGCACAGGGGGCCCTCTAGTGCCTGCTCCATTTGTCAGCACAGTGCCCAACTTCACACACTTCAATGCTGTTGTGACACTTTATAGCTAAACCCACTTTTGATTGATTAATGCGAAGTAAAAGCTCTGCTTGCTAATTAAATCAGCACCCTTACTGTTGTCTCTCTCTATGCAGCATTTGCAGAGACTCCTCTGAAAGCAGTAGGTGTCACAAAACCCAAATTATTATTTGCTTGCCACTTTACATTCTAATTAAGAATTGTTGATGCTTATTTTAAGTCCTCCTAAGACATTCATTGGAGTATAACTTGGTAGTGTGTCTTTGACGTCGCTAATTTGTTCTTATATTTGAAATTGTCCTGTGCCATAACATTTCTGATTTTAGAGGTGCATTTATTAATATAAGCATGTTAATTCTGATCATTCTTTATGATCACAGCAAACTGTTGATTCACAGCTTACTGAAAACCTATTTCCTCCTTAAACTGACATTATAATGCCAAAGTTTAAGAAAGTTATTTTTTAAAAAAAAACCCCAAACTACCATTTGATTTAAATGTTTTCTAAGAGATGCTGCTGTTGTGATACTGTGTTTCATTTTGTAATTCCATCTGCTGCTTAGGCCAGATATGCATTTTCTGGATGCAATCTGTTGGTTTCCAATGGTTTACTACATGGTGGGCTCTATCGACAAGTAGGTGAAATAACTGTTAGAAAATTTACCTTTGTAGTCCCAGTGGTTTGTTGTGTGTATCGTCACTGCATGTTTTACTGCGTGTGTGCTGTGGTTGGAGATGAGCTTTTTGCATGCATAGTCTGTGTCTGCGTGCTGTAATTTGGGATTTCAAATTTCTGATTTATGAAGGAGCTCATTAGTGAGAAGCATGAGAGAGAACACAAGTTAATATCTTCAAAAACATAAGATTAACACTTATCTAGGTGAGTTCCTATGTTTCTACAAATGAACGGATTATAGCCCTGATTCTCGTGTCAGTCCATACTGAGGTATAATTTGTTGGAATTCATTGACTCAGGTTTTGTAAAGATAGCTACAGAATGTAAACATTCTTGAATGTATCCAGAAGTCTTCACCTTCCACTACTTAAATTATCACTGACTCCTGCATTTCTGTCTTCACCTCTGCTAATATATGTTTATGAATATAGGTTTAGCAACAGAACTTTAATGTGAAAATCAGGCAAAAACAAGAGAAGAGTAAGGACTCAGAATATTTTAGTAAACTCCTCTGTGTAGACTGTAAATTTAAAGAAAACTGTTTGCTTCACTACATAATGAATACTGAATTGGGGCTACAGGCCCATAATATTAATTTCCCCCTGTAGAAATCAAAAAACTTATTTCCTGCTTATAACAGTGATACAGTTACAGATTTACCTTGGTAATACCAAATCCTTGCAAGGTTTACAACAAAAATGTTTTTTACTTTAAATCTTTTCCTGTAAAGCAAGAAAGTGTCATAGGTTATTAATATCTACTACTTTCTTAACTCTTAGTTACATAATAGTTATAAAAATAATTCATAATGGCAGAATAATTAAATTGTTGTCTTTTTCCCAACCTGGAAATGAAATGTGAGATAGTTTTAGTAAGGAGGTAGTATAAAAGAGGATCTTTATTTGAAGGCCTTCAGAGGCAGTTATGGAAAGATGTCCACAAAAGCCTGCCCCTCCAGGGGTGAATACAATTTTATAGGTTTTCGGAATTAGCATAATTGATAAAAAGCACCAATTAGGAGGCCGGGTGGTGATGCAGTTTCCCCCCAGGTCGAGCCCCTTCTCTGGAGTGCTCCTTGGCCCTGGCTGTGCTCTGTCCATGAAAATGTATCTCAGAGTTGTTCTAACCTTGGTTCCCAGGAAGAACCGAGATAGCACCGGGGCCCTGCCCCTCCTGGGGCTCTGTCCATGAAAATGTATCTCAGAGTTGTTCTAACCTTGGTTCCCAGGAAGAACCGAGATAGCACCAGGGCCCTGCCCCTCCTGGGGCTTGGAGCTCTGGAATTTGTTTTGTCTTTCTGCCTGGGGAAAGGCCATAGGAAATTACTGGAAAAACTAACTACTAACACAGTAGGCTACAGAGCTATGAATATATGTGTGAGAAATACAGAGAACGTATAAAAGGAAAAAGGCAAAACCCAAACAGCATCAAAAATACACTCAAGAAGGAATACTCAAAAGTATTCAAAGTAATTAATAACTCAGCTGTAATTAATAACTGTTTTACTAATGTAGAAAATTAAACTTGGTTTAAATTTACCAAGTTTATTTCCAAACGGAAATCGCCAAATCCCTCCCTAATGGTGTTTTGCTGTTCTTTCACAATTAAATGCATTTTTAAAAAAATGAAGCATGTAGTCTTTGGAATAAGTGATTATTCAGAATTCAGAAGTTCATAGTTACCACCAACATGAACTTCTGCATTTTTTCTGACACCAAAATCACTTTAATTCCTGGTGCAATTAGCAGCTATAGTTTGTGGAGGGTTTTTTTGACATCTGTCAACATCAATAAGAATACTTTAAAAAATATAGTTAATACATATTCCCTGTGTTTTCCTTACCATGTTTTTAAATCCTGTACAACTAATAGATCTGATTATCTATAGATAAGAAATACTTTGTAAAATATGCAAATTTTGCTTTCTTACTTAAAGGGTATAAAATACGTTCTCAAAGTACTACCTACTATCTATAAGTATTTAAAATATTTATCATTTGTTCACCAGCAATGAAGTATCATCATTTCAGAGAGAAAGCCACCAAAGGAATGACTTTGAGTTACCTTTCTTTTTTTTTTTTGTTAGAAGTAGATGGCTCACAGAAAAACAGCTTTACCAAAATTCATAGCAGAGATGCACTTCATCAAAATAGGTCAAGTAGTAGGTACCTGTCCCCCAGTCCTTGGGTAGGATTTGAGATCTGTAACTGAACAGATGTCACAGCGGTATAGAAATCTAGTCAATCTTGAGAAACCTTCAACTAGAGGTAC
Source organism: Dicaeum eximium (assembly GCA_013396995.1). Classification (NCBI taxonomy): domain Eukaryota; kingdom Metazoa; phylum Chordata; class Aves; order Passeriformes; family Dicaeidae; genus Dicaeum; species Dicaeum eximium. Next base: position 12,152 of record VWZP01002400.1, on the reverse strand, counting down.
CTGAGAACTAGAATTGTAATACTTCCACATAAGCATTTTTCAAATTCTCCACAAGCCAGCCAAATATAACTGCTAAAATAAGAATAGCTGTTGAGCTTATCAAACATTGAAATGCAGAAAATCTGGGTGTTTCAGAATATGCTACTATTTTCAGGGATCAACTGAAAGTCTGAAAAAGCAGAAATACAAATGACTCAAAAAAAGTTTGGACTTCTATGTCCAAAAGAAAAGTTTTGGATCTATGTTCACAGATCACATAAAATCAGTTTTTCTTGTGTTGTAGTCAACCATCAGTGGTATGCACAGTTTAAAAAATAATGGTATATATTCTTCCAAAGTAAGTTGTTAAAAAAACCCACCAAGCTTGTCAAAAAGTGCTTAGGGTCTGTGGAAAATGTTAAAACAGCTGAAACATGCTTCATTTTGGAGACAAAGCTACAAGGCATGATAAGAACTGTAACTCAGCTGTCCGTGAGTGTTTTCTGTAGTTGGGCTTCACACAAACATTGTCCAGCTTGCACAAAGTTGTACTGCTCTGCAGCTGCTCCCAAAAGCATCCTGAGAAACCCCAACTAATTTATTAACACTTTGAAACCAACATAAAACTGTGGGAAGGAGCAACCTGGAGCATTTGTTTGGGTTTTTCTATTGTCAGAAGTAACTGCAATGGAGCAAGTTGTTGCAGTGGATAAGGCCAAAGTCTTTCCAAGTAACTGTTAAGGCTTATTTAAAAAAAAAAAAAAAAAAAAAAAAAAAANAAAAAAAAAAAGAGAAATAAATTAATCATTAAAAAAAGAGAGGGACTGTAACAATCCACTGAAGTAGATTCTATCTTCTATTCTACCAATTAATTGAGATGTTATCCTTGATTATATTAGAAGTTGTTACGTAGCTGATCTGCAGATGCCAAGCGTGGCCGATCTTTCAGGTATTCCATATTTAAGTTGCTTGTTTCTTTCTCCCTCTTTCTCTTCACAAAAGCCTAGATGACTTATTAAGGTGTGGGGTCACCTTTGCAGCTAATATGGTGGTGGTGGACAAAGAAAGCACAATGAGTGCTGAGGAAGACTACATGGCAGATGCCAAGACTATTGTGAATGTTCAAACCCTCTTCAGGTAAAGCATTTTTGCAGTCTTTTTACACATCCTCATTAACTGTGAAATACTCAATGCCTCTTGTGCCAAAAAATTATTCTTTTTTCTATTCTACTTAAGTTTCCCTTGCATGAATTTGTGTCTTACATGAGCAAACATGTGCTCAAAGGAAGCAAAATCTGCATTGCACAAGAAATGTCAACTCTGTCTTTTTCTAACATTTCAGTTTCTGAATTGGTGCCTGATACTTGCACAGGTGTGTGATTCCTACTCACACTTTTGAAATTTGGGTTGAAACTATAATTGAGCTTTATCTGTGCATCACTCAGATCCACTCCTAACCATGCAGTGCCAGGGTATCTCACTGAGGTTTTTTACATACACCAGTTTTTCAGAAATACAGTTTACCCCCAAATGGAAAAGGGAGTTGCATCAAAAGTAAAACTTGTAAAAGTAAAACCAATTGGTTTTTCCCCTAATTGTGTTCTGCTTTGTCAAAGAGAAATTACACACGATAGGTATGCCATTAGATGTTACTGTACACTCCTTCAGTTGTCTTGCACCTTGTCTGCAGCTAGATGGCAGCTTTAACTCGTGGACAAACTCTGCCTGGTTCAGTATTGTTTTAACACTGCATACTTCCAATCAAAGTAAATTAAAATAAATACCTCAGTTTAAGACTTAACAACACTTTTTCTTAAAACTTTGTAAACTTTCACAAATAGTATATTGTGTAAATTTGTGTTTTTTTTTTTCCCTAGAACACATATAATAATTTCACTGCATTTTTTATATAATATAAAAGTTGTAGAAATAAGTAAGCTTTGCGAAGAGGCATTAGGTAGTGGCATTTACCTGTTCTACAGAATAAAGTACATTTATTGCACTAAGGTAAGTAGTTTTCTGAATGACCTTTAAAAATATATTGAAAGCTTTTTCATTATTTACGAACAGAAAATAATATTGGAAAGTAATGAAGAAAAGACTGGACATGGTAGAGAGCAACAGCACTCAACACCAACTGTAGTGTTAAAGAGGGATTTTGAACCCCTGGATTTAATATGCTGTTTTCAATGATATCACATCACTGACAAAGGTTCCACTTTGGACTCACCAGGTGAAACTATTCAGAGGATACAGGCTGATCTGAGCACCCCTGATGTGAGTTACTCAGGCCTGAAAAAGCCAAGTGACAGTGCTGCAGTAGTGTTCAGCCTAGGCTGGCAGCTCTCATACACCAGTTGTGTTATTATTCCGTGATTTACTTAAATTAACAATCCTGCTTTGCCAGGAGAGTGTGCTCCCTGGAAGACAGATGCATTGTTTATAAGGACAGGGTTATTAGCACCTTTAGGCCTGGGAGCTGTGCCATCCCAATTAAAACTGTGACACAACACTGACTTATCTGACATAGAAGGAGTACAGAAGTATGACTCAAATGGGTACACTGACTAACAAAGAACAGGTTATCACAGCTTAAAAATAAAAGGAGAAATTAATAGTCTTGGACTATACCTTAAGATGCTTTTCACTTTTTAAAATGAAATAGGAAGCCAGCCACTGAGTCCTTGTAGACAGGTGTGAGCCCACCTCAGAAAAACAGCACATTTCCTCAGGCAGTAGGTCTGTACTACTATAAAATTTTATTAGTTAACCTCTTAAAGGCTGTGTTTCCAATCCTGCAGGAGGCCTACTGCCAACAGTACACGTGTTTTAGCTGGTATCTTTTTATCTTTAGCTGTCATCACCAATTTAGAGATAAACCAAATGAGGTGATATCATGGCATTGCATTATTTTCTGGGTTTATCATTGTGGTGTGGGAAAGAACTACGCCTCTCTTGATTGTCTGATTTCCAAATATGAGTTCAACAGCAAGCCATGCCTTCCATCAGGCTGATGGGGGCTTTCTCTTCCCCATCCATTCCTTTCTTACTAGAATGGGGTAGAAGAGAGGGATCTTTGCCCAGAAGGAGCCTGCTCCAGTGCTAAAAGCTGGCAGGCAGTGTGCTTTACACCCAGGGCAAGATGCAATCTGTCCCTGATGACCTGGAGAGTAATTTCCCCTGATTCAGCTAAAAGGCACTTATAAGTGAAATATTTTACCAATACCAATTTTGAAATTGATTTCCTAATATAAATCAGTTTTCATATCTTGGTGATAAACTAAGCCATCTTTAAGAGAAACAGCAGCCTGCATTTTTTCCTGCTGTGTATATTTTACCACAAGATCAGCTTTTAATTTCCTATTACTCCTAATTCTGAATTCTTCAGTGTTTGTTTCCAAATACAATGTGGGATTAACACATATTGGCAGATAGTCTGGATATACATTTCCCCACATTTAGGCTCTGCTTGAATTTCAGTGATGTTTCTCCCTGAAAAAGTGAGGGAAAAGGACAAGACTTGCAAAAAGGGTGCATTGAATTCCATTTGACACTAACTTACCAAATCCTGCTTCCATGAAAAGTGAGACAGAAGACACATCAATGATGTAATTAGTACTACAATTACCTATTGCTAAGTGTAGATAAGTAACCTCAGGATCAGCTAAAGAGGCTACAAATGTACATCTTATTTTCTGACACAAATCTCTTGAGGAAAGATTTAAATAATAATATGTGTTCTATTCCAACTTGTTTAGTGTTTTAATAGTATAAACTATGATTTTCTGTTTCTTGGAGCCCCGAGTGCTGAGGAGGGGCTCTTGAGTCTGCTGCTTGAAAATCTGTATAATTCAGCCAGTTCACAGTGGATCTTTCTTCACTGCTTTTAGTTATTGGAAGCCTGAATTGGTGTTAAGTTATAAATATTTTGTATATGTAAATATTTCAAAGTGAGAACATAAGTATATATAAACATACATTTTCTCAGCAACTCCCACAAGTGTCATTTTTCATCTATATTGCTCAGACTGTAGTCACAGCATACAAACAGACCACAAGAAAGACAAACCAACTGGAAGGGGTACATAAATCAGTAGGACTTTACGTGCAACCAGGTACTAAGTACAAGCTTTAAACTTTTGCATCTTTTGTTGTGTCCTACAGATTCGTGATATTGTACCAATCATTAAATAAAACCTCTGATAATAAAATAAAGTTGCTTTTTTCTAGCACTGAAGGGTTTTGTGAGCTCAGTGTGTGCTTCTTGGTGAATTCTACAGAGAATGTGTTGTAGTTTCCTCTGCTGTTGGACCAGCATTTCCCTGGGCCCAGACCCACCACAGGTTTCAGGGACTTCATTAAAAACATGGACATGAGCACAAGCTGCAGCTTTATGTAGAGCCTCGCATTTGTGAACTGTTATAATGAGAAGTATAACCACTATGTTATTTTAAAATGCAGGTTGTTCTCCAGCCTAAGCATTATCACAGAGCTAACTCACCCAGCCAACATGAGATTCATGCAGTTCAGAGCCAAAGACTGCTATTCTCTTGCTCTGTCCAAATTGGAAAAGGTAAGGAGATCTGCCTCGCCCCACCCTCAATTTAAATGTTATATTTTTACTACTTTTTCTCATTTTGTAACAAAGATTTCAAAACAAGTGGAAACAATGAAATTATTTATGGTTGTAGAGCTACTGTAAAAGGTAATTTTTTTTTTCAAAATTCTACCCTCATTTAAGAATAAAGTTTGATTTGATTTAATCACTTTACAATAGAATATTAATCAACCAACTCTCTGGTGGAATTTGCTCAAGGAAAATGAAATATTTTTGGATAATTAAATATTTAGAGCTAATGTAGTTGTCCAAGAGGCTGACACAGGCAATTAACATGGAACATCTTTTAACTGACTAAACGCTTAAAGCATGCAGCTTTTATTATAGTGTATTTTTAAATTCCATTTCATTCTAAAGGCACTATAATCATGTCTTCTGTACACATTTCTGTGTATCTCTGGGAGATATCGGCATTACTGGGCCGGTTTGAGAACTGCAATTATTCTCTGTCAGAATGATGAGAGGGACAGCGACAATACTTAAATGTTAGATAAAACCTTCATATTCTGTATGCATATTTGGCATTTTCAAATTGCGCAACTGTGGCTGTATGGAGATAAATTTAATCTGCTTGTTCAAAATACTGTTACTTAAAACAGGTGGAGCATAAGAAGTAATATTGTGCATCTGTTGAGCTCTCTAAACTCAAGGACAATCTTTCTTACAAATCTTCATTGGGGATCTGACCTACCCACCTCTGCACTCCCCAAATCTTACAGTATTAGTATGACCTTCAGGATCTTTCAGGCTGTTTTCTGAGTTTGTGAGACATAATATCGCTGTGACAGTCTTCAAGGGCAGAAATCCTTCACTACATCCTTTTCTTTCTCCCTGTTAGTCTATCAATCAGTATGATTGCTGAGTTTTCTCCTGTACCCTCCCAGTCAATGCACCTCAGATATCTCATGTATCTTGGTGAATTTGAACTCGTGCCAAAATCATTACCATTATACAGATTTAACATATAATTTCAAATTCCTAGTTGTGCTGCAAATTTCCTAGATTTTGGGGATTTCAGAGCTCACTATTTACTGTATAACATTCACGTAGGTAATTTTAATATATACTTAATGGGAAAGAGCCTTTCCATGGAAACTTGCCTTTGCAGTCCGGTTTCTTACAGAGGAATTGAATGCTGCAAAAATTCACCCTGTGTAGATGAGACAGGATAAGGATGAGAAGTAAATAATTTACTTGGTTGAATATCACACTTACATGTTGACCCCAAGATGTAAATATCTGGGTGGCCTTTAGTGCCTTACCCTTTGCATGAAGGCTTGATCTTGTGTTTAGGTGGTGTCCTGACAGAGACAACCTGGAGAGCTGTGAGGAAACCAGGCAAAAGTTAGAGAGGAGCTGTTTGCAGCAGGAGGCTCAGCTTTGTTGGGATAATGCCACCCCCACTACCCTTAAAGGTTTGCACCTGTGGCTCCCCCATTGTAGCACTTCTTCCCTCTGAGGTAAAACCACAAACTGGCTGGAATCTGCATTGCCAGCTCTTCCAGGGCAGCAAGGGCCAACAGCTGGCTGGCTTTCAGCACTGTTTCAACCAAACTTAACGTCCTGGTGTACTATGACTGACAGGGCTTTTGAAATTATTCATTAACATACTCCCTTAATCAGATTCCAGTTGGATTCTGGAATTCCCTGTGGGCTGTCTGCTCCAATGCAGTGAAACCAGGATTTTTATCTCAGTTCTTTCTTTCTTTACATAGGTTCCTTAATTTTTCAAGCAAATATTCTGGAAATACTTAAAAATATTAAAACTTTTGACTATCTTTATTAATTTATTGTGCAAAAGTTGTGAGGATAGGTTGGAAGCTGAACATTTAATGAACTTCCTATCCAAACTATGCTCTGCTGAAACAGAGGTAGATAAATTATCTTAAAGAAAGAACATTTTCTTCATTGCTTTTGCAGTTGCCTGCTGTTAATATTTTGCAGTCACTTCATCTTAACATTTGCAGGGAGAACTTCACAGGTGGTGCTGTAGTTCATTTGATGTTTCAGAACTCCCTCATGCAAAATGAAAAGCAATTAAAAACTCCAGTAAAAATTACCTAAAGCAGTCAAACATACAGTTTCTTGTTATTTCTCCATTAAGCACCTCATTTTCAGAAAGACTGAGAATGTCAGGCAAGTTGCCTTGAGGTAGCAGTGAAACACACTTGCAAAATTGGCTTTTCAACCTAATGGGCTGCAGAAGACAGATACACAAATCAGATGTCCATCTGCTCTTGCAGCTGCAACTTTTCTCATTTTAGAGATAAATAAATCTGACAGTAAGCTCAGCACTGACATAGGAGAAAGCAGTGGCCTTTATACAGCAGAGAAAAGAAAAAAATAGACACCCACACTCTAAACTTGACATTTGTGCTCTCCATTTGTCTTGCATAAGAAAAAAAATGAGGTAACCACTCCCTCTTTCTTGAAAGAAAGGGTTTGTAATGTTTTGGATAGGATTCAGACTTTAGTTTGCTATGGCTTTTTTCCAAGTAAATATTGCAGGTGCTATCGATAAAAATTCTAAAGCTGTAAGTGGTCATTTTGAAATAAGTACAAGTTCCTATATCTTTTAATCAAACCCAGTCCTGTGATTTTGTATCTTCCATGGGGATAAGCACACAGATGTTAGGTGAGCAGGAATCTGTCTGGGATGGCCCAGTATATTTGCAGTGATTTACACACAGCCAGGCTGCTTTTTTAACCTTCAGGATGGGCCCTCCTATTACCTGTCTCCATTTCTTTTTCTTTAATATAATTCATGTATTAAGCAGATTTGAATTAATGTTAGGTAATAAAAAACATAATGACATACGAGTTATAAAAAGAGATTGGTACCTCTTACTATTGGTGCCTTAATTTACATGTATCTGTAACAATTTACATAAATCCTAAAATTGTACAAGCAATTAGAACACAAATTTGGCTGTTGAACTGACAGGTGTTTAGGAAGCTGTTCCAGATCAACACCAGCAAATTAATTTGTTCTTTCCAAGAAAGTAGGGTTATATTTCTCACAAATCTCTTTGAAGCAAGAAGAAAAGAAAAGCAAGGTTGCAGGAGAGATGGAAGAAAACTAAACCAGCCTGGTCCAGTTGTATGAGGGTCAGCAAAGCCAAGGGCTGGGTCCTGCCCTTGGGTCACAATCACCTCCTGCAGCACTGCAGGATGGGGCAGAGTGCCTGGAGAGCTGCTCAGGGATGGGGGTGCTGGCTGACAGCCTGAGCCAGCGTGTGCCCAGGGGGCCACAAGGCAAATGCCATCCTGGTCAGTACCAGAAAGAATGTGTGGCCAGCAGCACCAGGGCACTGATTGACCCCTGTGCCATTTTTTCCCTTTTGTACCAGATTCTGTTCATGTTTCCTGTTCCTAGGAGACTTCTTGGACCAGGATGAAAGTTAGCTGTCAGCACCAAGGAATTGGAGCAGGTTAACAGGAACTAAGCACGGCTGATATCCCTCCATCTTTTTAAAATTGATCTGGTGGAATATGCCCATGTAGTTTGAGCTGTGATGACTGAAACAACATATACATTGATCAGTGGCTTTCAGCCTGAAAAACTGAAAAGATGCTGCATACTTGTAGGAAGAAACTATGTTGAGAGTAAACTTTTGACTTCTTTCAAGATAATGTCTATTTCATATTTTTGTTACAGTCCTTCCAAAAGCAGCATTAAAAATGTTTTCCATGTTTTAATTCCTTAACAGAAAGAGCGGGAGAAGGGATCTAATCTGGCGTTTATGTTTCGACTGCCCTTTGCTGCTGGCAGGGTTTTCAGCATCAGCATGTTGGACACACTGCTTTATCAGGTACTGTGGACAGTAATGTGACTTAACACATATATTCCCACCTATTTTATTGTGCTTAACTGCTAGATGACCCTATTTTCTGGCATAGGATCCATTAAAGTGTGTTAATACTGGGAACAATCAATGGCAAAGGATAATGGAGCATGCTCAAAGTGTTAGTTCAGTTATCAATCCCAAAATCATGCTGTGACTGCACAAAATCTGGTGTTAGATAATGTAATACTGTTCATGTACCTCTCCACAGTCAACTAGCTTTGATAAGGCCTACATAAATTACAGATTATATAGAATAATAATAATGGTCGTACTCTGCAACAAAAAAGGCAGTGCCCATTCCCACAGCATCGTACCCCTAACAGAAAGGAACAGAATTACTTTAATATGAAATTTATTAGTCTCCTGCTGATAAAGGCCTCAATTACTTCATAGTGTCCTCTCCTCTTACTCATGTTGACTAGACCTGCAGAGGCCCTGTTGTTACATTGTGGAGTAAGGCATGCTTGCCCTTGCAAGGAATGCATTCAGTGGTTACAGAGAGACAGTGGGGGAAGAAAAGGCAGCAGTTCAACGTTGTGTCTCAGAATCCAGGAAGTAGTGATGACAGTGAGAATCAGGGAAGAGCACAGCTTCAGAGAGTTGAAGAAAAAATATCAGAAAATAGAGTCAGGGCAAATGGAGGCAGTAGTTACTAGTTTCAGGGTGGGAAATAGGCCAATATTGCTCACTCTTCAGCAGTGCCCATGTTTCTGCACACTGTGACACACCAGGATGTCCAAGGAGCAGCCCCCAGTGCCACCCTGCAAGGATCAAGGCACTCACAGAAGCAGGAACATCACTGTGGCCCACATCATCCACCCACCTGAGCAGCCTCCTGCCTTGCCTCTGCCTAGGGATGGCCTGTGGATGCTTTAGTACTCAGGTGGAAAACATCCTTGCAGGGAAATGAATTTACTTGGTAATTTGGTGCGTGAAAGTTGCTCTTTCATCGCAATTCCACTTCCAAATAAATTTCCTGAAGGCAAATCCAACAAATAGAAAAATTCCTAGAGCTAAATGTTTCTCAAGAAAGCCAATATATAAACCAGTCGTGTGTATGGACATATATTTTAATGTTCTAGAAATAAATGTATTTGCATAAAAAACATCTTCATAATCATGCCTCAGAATATCAGCATCACATACTATTATATATCATATATATAATATAATGTTTTTAATATCATATTAAAAAGAAGTAAAAATACCAAAGACACATATATAGAAACAGATCTGTCAATCAACACCTCCTGCCAGCACATAGGTAACTTCAATATTTGCTCCTAAATATGAATAATCATGCTATGACATGACAGAGTAACACCATTCACCAGAAAGTGTTTAAAACAAAACGCCTCACGTGCTCATTCTCACTTTAATTCTACCTTCCTTTGAACTGCTCATAGGTGAGCTTTCCCCAGAATTACCTTTCTTACTCCAGGTTAGAAATTCTATAACAGCAGCTCTTTGTTCTTCTTCATGGTCCCATTTTCTGTCTTTTTCTTCTGCAAGAAACAGAGCAAATGACATGGGGAACATGAGGGTTCAGCTGGTGCTTCCCATTATAGGTGAAAGAAAAGCCTGTGAGTTATCCTTAGGACAGTGACTGAAAAATGAAAACTTGGTCTTGCAAATCCTGGTGAATAAACTGGTTAATCTAAAGAAAATTCCATGGCAGAACTGATGCAGCCAAGATAACAAATAGATTTAATTTGCAAACAGATTTTACTTGTGATGCTCCTTGGCATTTAGCCCATCATGACTGGGAGACTACCAATACAAAAATCAAAACAGTTGAATCACTATGTGTTAAATGAAATCCATCTAGCTTCTGAGTTTGAACAAATCCAGGTTCTGTAGCTCTAAAGGATTTCTGTAATACCTTTGTGAGGAATTTCTTTGTGAAAACCTCTTTGTTATCTGTGCATTTGCATGAAGCCAGCAGCTCTGTGGAGTGTGCAGCGTTCCAAGGGGTGCAACGCTGCTCTGCTACACCTGAGTACAGATGGCAGAGAACAGCTCAGCCACAGCTATGAAAGCACCCCCATGGCTCTCTCATTCCAGCAGCCCAACCCAGCAGGAGAAATCTTTGTGATTTTAGCTGATCTAATTTCTGTTCCTGGCCTTAGTATATGTTTCTACACTAAATTTAATTTCTACCTTTTAACCAATAGCAACACACTGTTTAGCAGAGCAGCAAAGCATACTGACCCTTAAAAACCCTTCAGATTACTCATTTGAATAAAAGAATAGCAGTGTCACCTCAGGGGGACCCACTGAGGACTGCAGAGCCATCTAACATATGCCAGCCTTTCTTTTGCACAGAGGAGTTCATTATGATTTCACACCTCGTAGGGCTAGCACCTCACTTCCACTGACACGTCCATTTTTGCTTTTACTGTGCCCTGTTATGCCTTAGGCTCCTGAGTCTTGTATGTACATTGCAAGCACATGCAGAGCCAACTTAGAAAAACTTACTTTATATAAGTAAATTCAGCAAAAAGAAAGGGGTAGGTGTTCCTACAGTGATTAAGATACTTAAAGAGATGGACTGTAAACACAGATGTGTAATTTCTTTGAAAGTCACATATAATGCTAATGGTTGCCTACTCCTCTGTTCATTAAAGGTTTTTTTCTTTCTTTTCTGTCTCTCCTGTTAAAAAATCTTGCAGTCATTTGTGAAAGATTATATGATTTCTATCACAAGACTTCTGCTGGGACTTGACACCACACCAGGATCTGGGTTTCTTTGTTCTGTAAGTAATTTTTAAAAAATCAGTACAGAGTACCAGGGAAGATTCTGTACTGTCTGCAAAATGCTTCAACTTCCTTTGTATGGCATTTCCTTTTGTGAAAGTTCAAGGAAGGCCACCTGTTTCCTTTTTCATCGGGGAGAAGGCAAGGAAATTAAACAGAAAACATACTCATTTCTAGTTCCATAGCAAAAAAAAAAATCTCCCTGAGAAAACTCAATGCATTCTATTAAGCAGAAAATTGCACAGTCAGGAAAACACAGGAATAGTGCATTTTATATGAAATAGCATTGGCAGTTCTTCAACCAGTTTAAAAATTAAGTAGATAAAAACCAGGAAGCACTCCCTGTATTGTGCAGCCTGACCAGGACTATCTCCCAGTCCCCATTCCTATGGGCAATAAAGGGCATAAGTAGTATTTACATACAGATCAGATGTATTAAATTATTAAGAGTTGGAGTTCAAAAGTTATCTTCTTATTAGATATATCAGTATTCTCCAATGCAATTTAACTGTGTATATACACACATAAAAACTTACACAACAGAAGTAATTGTTACTAAAATAAACCCCAACTTTCTGTTTTCTCCCACGCCCGTTATACTCAGGGAAGCAAACAGATCACTACAAATCAAGTTATTTACAAGTTGCTTTGTGGGGATCTATAAAGAATGGCAGGAAGGTGTCAATGATGGTTTAAAAAAATTGTTTAAATAAAACATATTTCTTAGTCAATCATTAAGCTTCATTACAGTGAATTTGAAAGTAGAATTGAATCTCTAAAAAGGAACTCATACATCTCAAAATAAAGCTAGTAATGAAATAAGTGAGCTTCATGTAAGACTTCTTCTGCCACTTATGGTTAGTGTATTACTTCCTCCCCACATATTCAGCCTGAAGTCTGGTGGACAAAATTCAGATTCAAAATACTCATGTGAAGAGTGTCGCTTCGAG
>VWZP01002396.1:1289487-1327352 GCA_013396995.1 Dicaeum eximium | reverse complement strand
GGGAGGGGGGCGCGGGGCACGGCCGAGGCCGCCGCCGGGACGGGGACGGGGAGAGCGGGCTTGGGGCTCAGCTGGGGCGGACTCCCGGGGGTGGGTTCCCCATGGCGCAGATCCTCCGGGACGTGGATTCCGGAGGGGGACCTGGGCAGGTTCCCTGGGGCCAGGACACGGCGGGGCGGCGGAGGGGGGATGCTGCCGTGGGACGGGCAGGGTTGCCCGGCCAAGGCTGGTGTCGCGGCAGCCCGGGGGAGGCGGGGGGGGGGGGCGNGTGTCGCGGCAGCCAGGGGTAGGCGGGGGGAGGGGGCGGTCGGACCCACTAGCAGGGTCCTGAGGAAGGTCTGGGGGGGCCCTGCCCCAAACCTGCACCACACTTGTCTCTCAAACGCCCAACACGGATATGCAGTGCCCTGGCAGCCACTGGGATGTGGGACCCTGCCAAGGTTCAGGTAATTAGTTAATCTGCTCAATTGTCCGGCTGGAAAACTGCCCACCCTGCCAGGGCTTGAGCTGGCAGTGGTACGGCCACGGCGTCAGAAAGTCACATTAGCTCAGGACTCCATCCTGCGTGGTGACACCTGCACTCCCGTTCCCTGCCTGCACCCCTGCTCCTCCCTGCCTGCACCTCAGCAGTGCTTCAGCCGCCGAAGCCTTGGCAAAGTCCTGTCATCACCATCGCTCCTCTCTTGCCAGGCCACCAGGTACATGTGGCACCTCAGGTCCCCATGGCAGCACCTGTGTGCTGGCAGTAGCACAGGGCACTGTGTTCACCACTAGTGCATGAGGTATTTCTGGTCCCTGATCCACTCCTCTGTGGGGTCAGGAGGCTGCAGCAGCCAGTTGAGCGCAGGGTCCAGGAATTTGGGCAATGCCGGCGCACTGGGCCCCAGAGAGCAGTCAGGGCAGGCAGCTCGTCTGGGGATTAGTGCTGGGTGCAGGTGATCCTGCACTGCACCATGCACTGCCAGCACTGGGCACCACTGCAGCTGGATGGTCTCATCCCGAGGAAGATGCAGGTGCAGTGCTGGGTGTGCAGTGGGACTGTGGGAAGGGAGCTGGCTGTGCCCTGTATACACTGGAGTACCTTCAGCACAAGGCAGCCACCTCCATATCCTCGGTGCTGTCAGAGGTTTCCTCCTCTGCCAAGTGACTCACTGGCAGATGAAAAGCTGAGCCCCCTGCTCTGTGCTGCTGCAGCAGCCACGTGCCTGCTGCCTGCACAGCTGGGGATGCTGGGTGGAGGATGCAACCAGTTCGTTCTCTCAACCCCTGTGCCCATGGCCACCTGGGTGTCACAGGCTTTTGATCACTGTGCTCCCTCTTCTCCTGGGTTCTCCCCAAAGAAAGCTCCAAAACTCCAGTTTCAGAGTTTCAGAAAAAATGGCCCCAATTTAATGCCCTCAGACAGACTGGAACCGAACTTTGCTTTTTTTCTGACCATTGTGTGTTTTATGGTTCTGTCCTGTGCCCTCTACAGTTCTTGGCTGTGCTGCAGGAGGAACCACCCTGGCACCTTCCCTGGTTGAAAGGTGGGACAAGACCCCTACCAACACTGGTGCTGGCAGCTCCATGGATGCAAAGGCCAGGAGAAACCACACATACCTGAGGTATGGCTGATCCAGCAAGGAGCCAGTGACAGTGAGCTGGGAATGCAGGCTGGGAGGCAGGATCAGCTCCACCAGGGTGCAAGAAGAGTATCTGGGAAATCTGCTGCCATGCAGCATGCACACTTCCATTTTTGTCCAGCAAGGCTGGGAGAGGAGCTGTCATTGTCACAGCCATATTGGGACAAATGCTCTTGTTGGCAGCTAAAACCCTGGAGGAGACCGTGAGTGGGAACAGGCAGGGGAACTGTGGGGGCCAGGGTGGCATGCTGGGACTTCATCCCGTTCACCAGGGAGCTTGTCCTATGCAAGGGGAGGCATTGCTGGCTGCTCTTGCTGTTAGACCTCCATTTCCAGGGATTTTGATTTGCACTGTGTTCCAGCGCGTGTGGCACGGAGCTGCAGGGCAGCCCTGCATTGCACCCCACGGCACTGATGCTCCATGTCGGCGTGCCACAGAGCCAGTCCCTGCTCTGCCTCTGCACAGGGGCTTGCAGCAGACACCTCCAGAGGTCCCTCCAAGCTCAGCCATGTGCTGCCGAGCTCCCTGCATCCAGACCGGGGGCTGCACAGAGACCTGCGCCCGTGTTAGCCAATCCCAGAGCGCACGCGGTGGCAAGCCCACCGAACAGGTTTTGCCCAGCGAAGGCTGTGCTGAGGCTGCTGGGGCTGCGGGTACACAAGGGCAATGTGGAACAAACAGCCACTCCTGCTGGCAGCCATCACCAACCCCCTTCGCTGACAGGGGGTCCCAAGGCTCTGGGGCTCCCCATATCTGACTACTCGCCCCACCCCCCCTTCTCCTTGTTAATTAACATCACTGGACCAATGTTAAGCTGGAATGGTGAAGGTTTCCATCTTTAAACACCAGCTAAAAAAAGAATCCTCCCAATTCCACAATCCAGGGGAGTTAAACAGCTGAAGCCTGTTCTCCTGCTGGAACAGGACTCTGCCTCTCCCCCCAGAAAACAACATGGAGGCACTGGGCTCTGGTGAACATGGGTTTATTAAGGCTAGAAAAAAGGGGTTCCAGCCATTTCCCTTGGGATGACAAAGCTGGATAATTTGAATTTGTGGCAATCTGTTTTTGTCAACACCAAAATGTTTCTTTTGCTGCTAACATTTCAGATCAAAAATCAAATGTGGCATGAATGCCTGAGGCAGTGGGAGCTGCCCACAGTCACAGCTGGGTAGCCTGAAGAGAGCTGCTCTGTGGGAATTGGGACTGTCCAAACATCTCATCTGCTGGATCTGCCTGTCGTATCTTTGGTTTCTGAGAACCACTGCCCTTGAAAAGGGTATGTTGGAGAATTCCTTAATCAGCCAAGAGATACAAAAGACAAATAAAGTAGAAACAAAATAACTTCCTGCAATCTCTAAAACCGAGGAATTTCAGCATGTAAGGAGGAGAGATACAGTAGTGGACGAACCTGAGACGCTGGGGTTTGGTTTTCCTCAGTTAAACCTGTCCCTGCCCAAAGTTCACAAACAGCTCCTGAGACAAATCTGAACCTGATCAAAATCAACCAGAACAATACTACTCTACTAAAAACCTGAACTTTTACATAACAAACTAACAGAGACACTATGAGTGAGAAACAGAGTGAAGCCTGGGGCCACAGAGATAGCATTGTATCAATCTAGCTGAGGAGTTTCCAGTAGATCTCAGTGCCAAATCTGACGGAGCTGTCTGCTCTGCCAGCCCTCTCCTCCCTGGGAACATCAGGTTCTTTGCTGATGTCTAAATGCTATGGTAACTCAAGCCCATGGCATCTCTGCTGAGAGCAGGGAAGTAAAGCAATACAGATCCCGTCTGCTTTCCAAGCCAGGGGATTCTGGCTTAGACCCTCCCTGCTTAGACCCCACATAGTTCCTTACAGTATCTCAAACTGGGCAATAGCACTTTCAAGCATCCAGGCCTGAATTTTGCCTCTGACTAAGCAGGTAACACACCTAGAGGAATAAACTGCAACGGAAATGGTCATCCTGCACTGAGGGCTCCAAGCATGAAATAAACCCCTTCAATCAGAAGAATCACAATCAAACAGTAAAGAGCAACAGGCTGTGTTGTGCTGATCCAGTGGATTGACAGGATGTGGTTTCTTGGAGCTTGAGGGACTTTGGAGGCTGAAGTAGCTCATTTGCTTTACACCTGTTGTGCTACACAGGGAAAGTACATCCTCCTCGGGAGAAGAATCCAAGAGATACCTTTTTACACTGGAAACATTAATTATTTTTTTAGTTTCAAGACTTCTCTTTCTTCTGCTTGCAAGTTGTTGCAGACTTTTATCAGAGTGTGGCACTGGTGGGAAATTCTTTGTAAGCCCCAGCTGAGCACTGCTGAGGATCTGCTGATGGGGAGCTGCAAAAACCGGGTCAGAGTTTTCTGAATTGAGATCAACCAAGTAGCTGTGAAGGGAATTTTTTCTGGAGCTTTCCAAGCCAATAATCCCATTTGTCTTCCTCTGCTTTAGCCCGCTGTCAGCATATCCAGAGTGTTCTCCTTTCCCCTTAGTGGAGTACGTTGTCTTTCTCCTTATTGCTTTTTTCCAGGACATCCTTCCTGGGCTCAGTTTCGTTTTGTTCCCTACAGCTGCCTTCTCCACCTCATGGTCTGTGGACCAGTTGCTGTGTCTTTGCCCAGGTGTAGCTCTCTGTGCAGAATGTTGGCAAACTTGAGGCTGCTGCTGCTGCTGCTGTGATGGTGTCAGGGGTTTAAACCCTCGAGTGCCTCTCCTGAATGCCTTTCTCAGTGGGGTTGGTAGAGGCACTTCCAGTGGTACAGGACAGTGTTTCTTCTGACTACTCCCCAAAAAGTGTCTGCCAGCCCAGCACATGCAAGTGTGGGCAGCACAGCTCTGTGTCTCCAAGCTACATTTCACCTCCTGCAAAAAGGTGTTTGCTCTGCCACAGGCTGCTGTAGCAACGGGGCTGGCTTTGTCTCCTGAGGGTGGGTTTAGGTTACCCTTAGATGTGCCATCTCCAGTGACCTGGTTCCTTCCAGGGGAGTCTCTGTGTTCCTGCCCCACCGTCACATGGGGGAAATGAGACCAGCCTGAACAGCTGCAAACTCCCCTGCCTGGGCAGCATGGCCTGTGCAGGTGCTCCTCACTCAGGACACAGTGCTGGCACAACCCAGGGGAAGTCTGGAAAGACTTATCTGTCATGTGAGGGGGCAGGCTGGCACTAGACACAAGTGTGTGCTGTTCAGTTAAGGTATTGCATGGCTTCAGGAAGCCAAGTTCTTTACACGCTTTCAGGAACTGGTCATTCAGCTGGGCTGGCAGTGACTCCAGGCCCTCCTTCAGCAGCTGCATACTGGATTTCATATCCAAAATCTCCACATCTTTCTGGGGAAGCAGAAAGCAGAGCAGAAGGAGTAAAAAAACACCCAAAAAGGCACAATAGTAAGAAAGTTTAAGGTACCATGTGTCAGTTCGCTACTGACCCAAAAATTAGCAATTTGTATTTTCCTGTGTAATAGATATCCTCAAACTGTCCCACAAAGGTGAGAGGTTTGGGACTGGAGCATCCCCCTAACTCACTGTGTGCCCCCTCTCCTAGGACCACTGCCTTCTCATGTGCTCGTGTGACACATCCTGGCCAAGAGCAATTCCTGCAGGAGAGCCTTTGGAGAAACCAGCGCTGATCAGGAGGTCACTAACAATTCATTCTTGTGTCTCTCACATCCACTTGTTTTCTTTTCCCATCTTTTTTCCTCTCCCTGTGACACACCTGGCTGAAGGGACAAGGTGCTGCACTTCTGCAAGGTGCTCTCTGCTCACAGAGAGGAGGATGCACTGCACCATCCAAAGCTGAGGAAGCAGTGAGTGCATTGCCTCAACAAGGCACTGTTGGCTGCTTCTCTTACTGACCAGGGCTTCATCAGAGCTTACAGCACTGCTAGCCAGCACTTGGGTAAGCCTCTGTCAATATCTGGCTTAGAATTAGCTTTTTAATATATCTTTCCCCTTTCATTATAACAGGAGCAGTCTGCTTTATAATCCACCATTTGAAGGCAATTTAATATTCAGTCAGTACTTTGAAGAAGCAGGAGAAATTCAGAATAAAAGATTAATTTCTTCACTTACGGCTGCAAGTCTCCTCTCCATCTCCAGCAGTGCCTGTTCCATTTGGCTTTTTTCTGTCAAAGCTTTCAGCACCAAGCTGCAGTGACTTTGAAAAGCATCTTCCACTAAACGGGGAAATCAATAAAAAACACATTTGGTCTTTCATTTCTAAATGTGAATAAAGTACTATCAGTACTATTGCTACTTCCTGCATGGCTTGGCATGAATCACCTCATGATTCTCCTGCTGTGATCTCCCCAAACCCCAGGC
Source organism: Dicaeum eximium (assembly GCA_013396995.1). Taxonomy (NCBI): domain Eukaryota; kingdom Metazoa; phylum Chordata; class Aves; order Passeriformes; family Dicaeidae; genus Dicaeum; species Dicaeum eximium. Next base: position 1,321,411 of record VWZP01002396.1, on the reverse strand, counting down.
AATGAACAATGGGGTGGATTTTTAATGGAAGGCACTTGAAATTTATAAGATGCTGCACATAGGCCAAACCTCATTTACTGCCCTCTGTTAATGTGCCAGCTGGAGAAGAGAAGCTGTGCAAACCTGCAGGATTGGGTAGGCTGAATGCAGGGAAGGCTGAGGCTTGGTTGTCTGCCAGGTGCACAACAGCCATGGCAAAGGCAGGGGGACCCCAGTATAGCTGATCCACCCCTGTATAAACAACACTCTCATGCAACCAGGTGATGGTAAGTGGGGCTTGAATAGGATGGAGGTCTAAGAGGTTAATGGCTAAGAAGTGCAACCAGAGAAACTGTGTAAAAAATGCACAGGAGGCTGAAAACCGAAAGAAAACTGCTGAAAGGAATGGAGGGAAATTATCAATGAGTGTGCAAAGAATTGGAATTTCCATTTGCTGATCATGGGAAGAGATGGGGTCAGAAACCACTTGAACCAGGCAGCTGTGCCCAGCACTTGGTAGTAGGGGCCCCAGCAGAGTCCTGTGGAGGTATAGGATCCCTGGGAGGTTTTAAATTGGAGCAAGTTGCTCTTGGCTTCAGTCAGTCTTGTTGAAAAACTGATAAAACCCCAGGGATTTGTTATATGATTGGATAGGAATATAACTCCCCCCATACAGCTTCAATTACTCTTATATGAATCACTGCTGTGCCTAATACACTACGGGATGGGAACACAGTTTGCTCTGTGTGTGTGGAGATAAAAAATCTTTAGAATTGTGTGGAAGTCTATTTTAAAATTGTAAATTAGGACAGAGAGAAAGAGCTGAGAAAGAGCGGAGAGAAAGAGCTAAACATGTCTGGTCTTTCCTGTGAAGGGTGCAGGAAGGTGTGTACAGATGCTGTGGAATGTTGGCTGGTTGGCATAGAACAGGATCCAAAGCACTCTTGCTGAGGTAAAGCACTGCCAAACCAATGGGCCAGGATAAATGAAACCCTGGAGTGCTGGAACACTGCATACCTGAGAAAAATTAGAATAAAGCCTACATTTCAACAAGCTGCTACAAGAGCTCTGCAATTAATGAATCTTCTTTTGCTACAGATCCAAGGCGTTTGATTGATTCCGGTGTCAGAGGAGCTGAGAGTCCATCTGAAGCCGTTCCTGCTCACCAGTGTTTATCTCAGCTCCTCACTGAGCACCTCTTGCCCCACAGTGCTGTGCTCAAAGGCTGCAGAGCTGCAGGGCACTGGGGAGCCCTTCTCCTCCTGCTCAGCTCTTTTCATTAAGCTTCCAGGGACTTAATTATCTCAGTGAGCTGTGCCCTTCTGTCAAACGTAGATGGAATTGGTTAAAGAGCTAAAAACTGTTAGGGAGCGGCAGTCAGAAAGTGATTGTACAAGCTTTGCTTCTGTGAAAAAACAGGGATGTTTTAAAAATTTGGGAAGGAAGAAAGGAAAAAAATATCTGAGCAATTATGGGCTTAGTAATTTGCTCTCATATGGTGCAAGGTTTTAGAATAGACTTTGAGGAGAAAAGTACTCAAAGACATGGAAGGAAATGGAATAAGAACAAGATTTTGTAAAAGATGGATTGTGATTTAATGTAGGTGACTTCTTTGACAAAGACAACACAGCGGCCTTTCTGTAGATTCAAAGCCTTTCAGTGGAAGTTATAATGTAATACAAAAAGAAAAAAAAAAACGAAAAAAAAGGAGAAAAAATAAGGGGAAACAAAAAATAAGCTTCAACTAAAGGGAAAACACGAGCTCTTGAGCTGAGTGGCATGAAGGGACAAGGCAGCTCTGACAGGTGCTCATCAAGGCCTTGTCATGAGCCAAACAGGCTTAAAATCTGCTGTAGTCACCTGGGTGCAAAAGCCAAAGGGCACTCATTAATTAGCAAGTGACACAAAGATGCAAATGCCAGCACCAGACGCTACAGGTGAGACAGGGCAGTGTGGTGTGTGGCAGTGCACCAGCTCTGGCTGACAATACTGCTATGTACCCCAGGATGTCTGGAAGCCCACACACCTTCCCAGCTGTCTATGTGCAAGGAAAGAAAGAGACTGAACTAAGACATGGGCAGAGAAAAGCTACAAGTTAATTAAGTGCTTACATAGTAATCTCCTCTTATGAAAGGAGATTGAAAGTGTTTGTCTCATTCAGCCACACAAGCAGAGGTGTGGCGTGGTACAGGACTGGAGGTGTCACTTAGGGATGGACACAGGGAATGGCACCTCCTGGCACCAGGAATCCCCTGTACCCAGCTTGTTTTAAGGTTGCCTCCTCTGAAGGAGCCCTGCTTGGGCACAGTGCACACAGATGTCATTTGGGTGAAGGAACCCCACCGTTGCCTCATCCATGCATCATCCTCACACACATTGAATTAAAACCATCTCCCAGACTTGAGCTCGAGGGGAATTTCTCCATTATTTCAGGATGCACATCACCACATGGCTTTGCCTTGTTCTCTGTAGGAGCTTGGCTGATTTCTGAGGATTATCTGCATATATTTCAAACAATATGCTGTTGCAGACAGTTTGGTTGTTGTTTTTAATCTTTTAGCGTTTTGCTCTGACTGATTTAGACTGTTTTAGAAACCTGGAAATCTATAATTTGTAGAATGGGTTTGTAACGGGGGAGTGAATGTTTGAGTGGGCCTTTTAGACTTTTCATCTCCCTGGGTAGAAACAAAGGCTACCTGCAAACTGAGAGCAGGTTTTTGGGGAGCCTGCCAACCTACAAAGAGAAGGAAAGCAGCAGTGAATAAAGGAAGAAACTCCTTTCATGTCACTTTACCACCTTCCATGTCTACATAGTGAAGATACAGGAAAGGCAGCATCTGCAAGCTTACCTTATCGTGCTGCTCTTCCCCATATGCCTAATTTTAGCTCAGAATTATTTTTAAAACTTTTTGGTTTCCCTAATCTGTCTATTCTTCTTCAACATAGTATCCTCAGTCTAAAAATAGTTCTGCATCCACTGGGCTTGTGATCTGCACATACATTTGACTCAGCACGGCATGCTGCCGGCAAGCAACCAGCAGCCAGCCTTTTGAAGGCATTTTGCTTGTAGGTGTAGGAGTATTTTGCAGAAAAAACCCCAGTACAGAGAAGGGGCACTCCCCTCCCTGCTTCCATACCCAGAGAAGTGTTCAGACTTGTCAAACACTAATAAACAAGGTAAAAATAAGTGTTAATGAAGGCTTACAAAAAAAAATAGGCCTTGAGACGGCCAAATTAGATCAGATCAAGGACCCTGTTAAGTCTCTCTTCTTTGAATATGATCAAGAAGGGCTACTTCAGAGGTTTTCTTCAAATAAACTCTGCAGCAGATAGTTATTGAATAACTTGATCACAGACAGAAAATCTTTACTCAGTTAATGGGTGACTTATGCACAGACTTGTGCCTCTCTTGAGGTAATTTGAACGAAGCAGTTTTTTACAATCTGAAACATTGCTGTGTTTTGATTTGCTGAACCCTTGTCTTTGGATGCTACCGTTTACAATAATAACATTTGGAATATGAAATCTGGCATGAGATAAAAGGCTGAAGGACCTCGGGGTAGGGCTGCCACCCTGTGCTGCAGGGAGTTCTCTCAAAATCAGCCTGCACCTGGGTGCAGCTGCATTCCTAGCAGCTGAAAACTACAGGCTGAGCAGTCAAGGGAGGGAGCACCAGCCTCCCAGCCTAGGAATATTAAATAGCAACTGCTTCTGATGTCTCTCTATCATCATCTATGGAGCTCATCCTGAGATTGGCACTAACAGCACAGATGCTTTAAATAACACTTTGGAAGGAGGTTGGTTCCCCCCCGCCCAGATTCAGTAGGGGAAATTGGAGGTGCTACAAACCTGGTGAGACATGGGCAGGGAGACAGCTCTGGAGCTCAGCAGAGCCTGCATGTTCTCCCTAGGCAGCCATGGAGCTATGCCAGAGGGTGACATTTGGGCTGTCATGGCTGCACCCTGCTCAGTTATACTCCAAGCAGTCAGCTGGCAGGTTTGTGCTGGCTTAGCCTGGGTCACATTCCACAAGACATCAGATAGCACCTGCATCAGGGCACTGTGGGATGAGCTGCCCCTGGTCTCACCCTGTGCTACAGCACACAGTGCTCCAAGCCCTGAATTGTGACAATGAGGGGTTCCTGTATCTACTGGAACATCCACGCTTCCTCTCACCATCCATACTGAGGTGTTTGGGGTTAAGTCCCTCACCTCAACAGCTTTCACTGCATAGCTAGTTAGCAGGTACATGGAAAAAAACATTTTAAAAATCAGTTTCAAACTTTTTGACTTTTCAATCCATACAGGACATAAGGGAGTCTGAATTGGGTGTCCCAGTCTGGACCATACAGTTCAAGGTACACAAGCTCAAATCTCACCATTTAAACACAGGCATTCCCCCTGGAAACTTTGCCAGCAGCTGCTGGGCCTGGGGAGTCTGGAAGCAAGTCATGTTTGAAAACCGCTCACTGGGCACTACATCTTGTCAGAGAACTGCATCACCTCATACCTCTCTAGGTGACATATTGCACATTACTTTGTCACCCTTGATGGCAGTGCATCAGAGGATTGCCTGTGGCATGCAGGCTGGGAGGATGCTGCTCATGTGGACTGCAGACAAGGTGTTGTGGAGGATTCAGCTCTTCTGAGCTGTCACAGCTGGAACTACCAGATACCAGAACAGCAAAGCAGCACAGACAAGGCTGAGTGGTGAAAATTGACATTTGTATAAAAAAATAGAAGGCTTTGATAGAAGTGCAGGTATGTAAATTACAATGTGAAAAATAGGAAAATAAACAAGCTGGAGGAGTGGAAACCAGAAGGAAAGAGAAAATAATGAGTGGGCAAGTCAACCAGAGAAACTGTATGTATATAAGGTGGAAGAACTGAGGCCATAGGGTCTGTCTGCCTCTTTACATCCCTGTGCACACTGAGATGTGAGCAAGGCACAGAGCACCTGTGCCTCTTGAAGCTGCTCAGCTTGTCTCGTCTCCAGTGCCAGACACAGCTCTATCCACTGTGTGCAAGCACATATGGACAAATACTCAAAAGAGAACATTTTAAAAGATCTTCCTGCACAGACGATGCCAGCCCAACAGCATTTGGAAATGCCTTGGAAATACATTTTGAAAAATATTTTCTGTTTTGTTCTTGCCTGGTGGCTATGCAGACTATCCCAAATGTGCTTGCTACCCACTGCTAAATATGCAACCTGTGGTACTCCTTATAAGCTTTTAATGAAGACAGACTTGATTTCAAGTTCCACCTTCCTTTGGTTTTCAGAGGTGTTGGCATGTTCTGGTGCACTAATTCTCTTCATCTTCTACATTCCTCTCCTACCTGTGAAATCCTCCACTGCCACTGATTTAACATGTCTCTGCCATGTCACCCACATCCCGAGGTACTGTATCATCACTCACTGGCATTCAGAACTTCATTAGCTCTGAATTTAGCTCTTTCACCTGAATTTTGGAATTTTTTTCAGGGCACTGCCTCTTTTCAAGGCACTAGCGTAGGTACCTCTGTTGTGGGAACTTAATTATCCATCACTGTGATATCAGTCAAATGACAGTGTTTATCTGCAATTAACCAGTGACAGATGAACCTACCAGAAATATAAAAAGAACAGCATTGTGCAGCATATGATGATTTTCATTATATATTCAACATTCTGCAGCATGATGCATTACAGAAAGTGCCAATTTTTCTTTTCAATTGCTTTGAAAATCTAGCAGCATGCACCTCTGGGAGGTTTCTCATTTAATTCAAGGCACATTCATTGAAAATGGATATGGAGAGGAAACAGGACAACTGAGTAAATGGTATGGAATGAAGAGGGGCAGCCATGAACAATAGATTTGATTTTCAGTGCCATGACAACAATTTCTGTTCATGAGGTATGTGAAATTAGGCAAAGTCCTGCTGCAGAGTGGACAAGTTGAGGCACTGAAGTAATTAGGAGACGGGAAAATGTGCAGTAGGGAATTTTCTGTGCTGGCCAAAGCAGACAGATTCTTGTTTACATTAGGGTCCCACCAAGAGCACTTGCCAAGCACAGCAAGGGAATGTTCTTAGAACAATGAGATTGGTATTTCAAATGTACAGCCTATCAGGGCCTCCAGCATAATGCATGACTCCATTCTTTTTGCTTGAGAGGGCTCTGTTGATTTAAAAGCTATCTGTCAGAGATGTGCTTTGTGGAAGCCACATTTTGCCACACAGTGAATACTATTGTGCTTTTGTGAAGGTTTGTTGCCTTCATCTCACAAAATACAACTCACTTCATGTTTCTTGTGTACATTGAAAATGGCCCTTTGTTCTTGCACAGAGCAGAGCAAGCTCTGAGAAGTCCTGACAGGGTGTTGATAAAGCATCACACCAGCATTAAAAATTAATGTACTCTCAAAGGCTCAGATCTAAGCTAAATTAGAAACAATTTCTTGAAGCATTTTCCCTCACTAAAGATTTCTGTGATTAGCCACTTGAGAGATAGAGTTGTTCAAAAGTATTTTATGTTATTAGCTTTTCTGGAGGTCACCCTTTTATCATGGCAATAGTGTGCTTCACTATGTGCTTCTCATTCAAGGAATGAGCAGTACTAGTTCTGTTTACATCCAAAACTTAATCACTTCAAGCACAGAGGAGAAATGGAAGACTTCAAACTAACATATGAAGATCTGAGAAAGCACAAAAAACTGAAACTGGATTCTCAGGATATACATATCTAAGTTATTTTTACTGTGTATTCCATTAGTACTCCAGAAAGTCTAAAAATTATCATACTCCAGGCAAAACACAAAAACAGAGGTGTGTTTATCTATTTGAGCACCGTGTCTAACCATGCAACACCTAAGTACGAGAGAGCAGAGAAAATGAAAAAATGAGAGAGTAGGAATGGAAAAACTGACAAATCCATACCATGGATAAGTCTTATTTTCTCTCCTCCCTTAGGGAGAACAGCTGTGAGCAGAATGACTTGCCCAGTTCACCCCAGCCTCCAGACAGCCGCTGACATTTGGCAGTTTGACTGTGCCCTCTGCTGTTAACAGGAACACAGGAAGGACTTACATGTCTTGAAAAGGGTTTCTAGGCAAGCCAAACTGGATTTGAGTTTGGAATCAAACATTTCTTCAAACTTCTCAAAGCACACTGGCAGCTGTAAAAACAAAGGTAAATGGGAAAAGTAAAACATTGCCTTTTCTTTGTTTGCAAAATCACATCCCCAGATGCCACAGAACAATGACTGCAACTCATGAAATGGAACACCCTGAAAATGGTTGTTTATTTGTCACTTGAAACAATTTGTCCAGCTGTTGGTTGCAACCCCAAAGAAGATCTGGTATGGCTTAAAAGACTCATGAAATCTGAACAGATTTCAAAAACAGATACTGATCTGTAAAATAGGATTAATAATCACTAATAAAATTAATTATCAAAATGTAGGGAGAGAGACCTTTACCTTCAGACTACAATTACTAATCCTGAGGGTAGACTGCTTTCTTCAGGCAGAAAGGGAAAAGAACTGATATTTGCAGGCTGCCACTAAGGCTTGTTTTGCTCCAGAGACCCAGAGAGATTCCACCACTGGCTCTGAGGCAAGTCCCTAAAGACCTTGACTCTAAGGCCAAAAAGGCAATGGTATATGCAAAAAACCTTACAGGTGTTGGTTTAAAGTATTTGAGTGCTTAAGACACACAATGTAATATTTTAGCTTTCAGCATAGTAAAAGAGAGAAAGTGAGCACTGAATGGTCTGTAGTATTTCTAACTCTTCATTATTTTACATTCTGAATTTGAAGTAACTTACCTCTTGAAGCCTGTCTTTGATGCTGGAAATAAAGGAGCTTAGGATTTCACTAAAATGGAAAAAAACCAACAAGTATGAACCAGAAATGTAAGTTACTGAAGTGTACAAAAATTGAAAAAAATCACTGTAAAAATGAGACAGGAACACTGCAAGGCATAGTGTGGTATGAAATGTTAGCCCAGAAACATGATTACTTCAGGGGGCATAACCCTTTGAAGTCTCCTCAGTTGTTTTAGGAAAACATGGGCTCGCAATGTAAAGTAAGAAAAAAAACCTACATATACACACATGCTTATATAGGTCATATACATGAAGTGATGGGGTTTTTATTCTCTGATTTTTGGCCTCTCTCTCAAATGTTTAGTTCGCATTTGCACAACTGTCCATTATCTGCTGGGGTGTGATCACCACGCTCTCTGCTCCGGAAGGACCCAGCCTGTGCAGTGACGTGCCAGTTGCTGCAGTGCACGGATATTGTGTTTGGACTGAAATAACTGTGGGAAAACACGGGAAAAGCTTCAGCATCAACAAAGCCCCGGCCAGGAAGAACAAATACTGCAAATCCTTTTCTCCTGAGATTATGCCTGTGGTTTCTGTTATCTTCCTTTTAAGCTGAGCCAGTGTTTCAGGAACCAGGCTATATTCATGACTAACCTGCCACACCAAAATGCTCAGATGGTTGCTAAGCAAAGTGATAACCTTTTCCTCTCTGAAGATTCGGGTAATTTTAAGTCAATCATTTGAGCGATATAAATTACAACAGCCAAAAATATGCAGAGGCCAGGTAGAATCTAGTTATGAGAATTAGGCAGTACTTCTGAAATCTCTCTAGCCATATGGAAAGGAAGATACTAATTTTCTTAGTCAAACTTGAGGGGGATACAAATTGATAAATTATACACTTATATTTGAAAAGAGAATATAGTTATTTCTAAAAACTGGCTTCTAATCTGGGAGCAAGTCTGGAGTGTAGGAAGAAGCATATTCCATTTAAAGAAATAGAATAATTATGAGTGATGCCTAAACATTTAAAACTACTTTCTCATTTCATTACAAAAATCTTCCTCTAATAGGCAATAGAGAATAAAATTTTGTGTTATCAGAAACACAGTGCCCATTGAAAAGGCAAGAGAGATACATAGCCAGATTTGATCAAAGGCTTTTAATGAAAACACACTTCACTTTGGATGTTACATTACAAAATGTACAGTGCTCAGAATTATTTATAGGTGCACTGGGGAGCTTGCCATATTTCATTTTTGAGCTTCAAATTGCTAGCTTGTTCCTTGAAGTCCTTCAGGACCTACAGGTACCTGTAATCCTTGACATCTGACAAAGAGCAGATGCAAATTACATTAGCAAATAACACTTGACTGTTACCAAAAAAACAATAAATAAAAATCTTTTATGGAACCAAAATTCTAGAGATATGTGCAGGTTTATAAAGATGCAATCTGCACACAAGTGTGTTTGGCAATCCCCTTATCTGGCCCAAATGTGAAGGCCATCCTCAGAATTTATCAGTCCCCACATAGCCTATAAAGTTTGAGAAATAAGGGTTTTCATAGAGAATCAATACAGAAAAAAGAAACAATGCTGATTAGATAGACAAAGGTAAATTCAGGTTTGAGTTTTGCTGTTCCGTGGGGCTTGCAGCTGAATGTGTTACATAAATTGCAAATAAACACTATTCTCTTACCTTGTAACTCTTTCCAGTTAGAAATTATTTAAAATCTGAAAATACTTTCCTTGGAGAAATACGCAGCTATGTCATGTATGGTTTGTAAGAGGGGAAGAAGGAGCTGCAAAAAGTGATAACCACCAGAACAGAAAGAATTTCCAATGGATATCTACATACCGGTCATATTTGTCCTTTATTTTGTTCTTATTCACTTCAAAATTTTCCAAGACACTTTTCATTCTTCCGGCACCAAAATTAAGAGAACCTTTTTCTCTTGTTTCTTCATCAAATAACTGTGGTTTTGTCTGGTATTTGGTAAAAATACTGGGCTCACTCTGTGACACAAACAAAAGAAAACTATTGAAGTACAAAAATAATCAGAACATTAATTAGAAAAAACTATTTGTTTATCCAGTGCTTTGCAGACAGACTTCACAGTGATTGGACATGACAGATTAGATTGGATGAGGAGATTAGGAATTTGGTGAGATTATGCCTCATTTAGTGTGTCTAGTTAGATCAACTCCCTGTGGAACTGAGACCCAGCCCAAATTCCTCCAGACACAGGCTTTCTCTCATCTTGAGGATTTTCAGTTTGCTACAATTATAAGGTGTGCAGGGGTTTTTTTCCCTTCTGTGTTCAAGACAGACTATAAATGAATTTCAGTGTTCCTGGAATTGTGGAAAAGTTCAAGTTGTCAGTACAATATCCCTGCACAGGAATCTAAAAAAAAACTTATTGAATTTCCTGGTGGATGACATCATTTTGCTGCCAACTAGCAACACTGACAGACTGTAGATGAGTTTTTCCCATGCTTCAATACACATTTTAGAACATGATATTTAATATTAATATGAAAGCTTCATTCTACAAAATTTCCAGACACTGTGTGACCAAAATGGAAATGCTTTTTCCTTAAAACATAAGAAAATGCAAATTCCATTAATGTTTTTTCATCGTGAAAAGTGAATTTCCTGTTTTGTGTCTGATAAAAACTGCTCCTAGGCAAAATGCATAGGACAGTAGATAGCATCTGGAACTGAAGGACAGCCTGGGGCCTCCAAGCTGGCACCACTGCTCTTTCCTAATCTTTGCTCTAGGTGTGTTTATTCAGACTTGGATCTTTCTGTTAGCAGTGCAGGAACTATTTTAGTGGAGACTGGTAACATCAGAAATCATGAGCTGTAGGAGGAACATTGCGAGCATAGAAACTCTTCATCCCTATCCAAAATCACCCAAGCATCTACCATAACAACAATGCAGCAAGGTCATTGTCAGTGCAGGGATGCAAACACTGAGTAGCTCTGTCATTCTTGCAGAAAGCTAAGGAAGTGAAATACATAATTTTTGAAAGAAAAATAGATGTAATATTCTAACTTGCCTAGGTAGGTGGTCTAAAGACATCAGCTTGAGAATAATTTCATATTATTTTAGTAACTTAAAAAATGTGATTGAAGAAAATAATACCTATCTCAATAATAATTTATAGGAATCTGTTATAAATACCAAGTTCATCTGACCAGGCTGCTATTTTGTCTTGTCACAGTAAGTATGTGTATGTAGGAAGAAGATAATTTGATTTCAGCAGTTACTGGCATTTGCAGATGTTACCACCTGATTTCAGCATTTTCCATTAAGTTTGAATGGTGGCTGAGTGCCTGCTCAGGGCTGACTGGGAGCGAGACTCACATCCTGGGAGTTCTGCTGTCCCGGCTGCGTGCCCAGCTCCAGCGGGGCTGCTGCCGACTGCACATTCTCCGGGCAGAACTGGGAGCCAAAGAGCAGCTGAGAATCACTCAGACTCGAGTAGTCACTGGCAGTGCTGCTCCGCATGGAAAACTTATTAGGCCTGAAACGGTGCACAGAGGGATGTGAATGAGTCTGGAGCAATTAAAAAGCCAAACAAAATTTCCTGCATGGCCCGCTGGAGCTGCTTGATAGTGGCCCACCCCAACATGTTAATTTTTACTCTCTGCTTGGAAGGTGCTGTTCCTATAATGGCATAAGCATGAATTATAAGATAAACCAGACGGGTTACCTTAAACTAGCACATTCACACAAGCAGGGTGTGGTAGCTCCACATTCACCTTATAGGAGTGAAGATGTTTATCCAGCATGTCCTGCAGACAGAAGACCAAACCCTGGTCTGGGTATGGTCTAGGACTGGGCATCTAACTCAGCTCATCCTACCTGCCTTGTCAATCAGTCTTAGTTAAAGAGACACCTCTGGCTCCTAGCAAGTGCTGGGTCTCTCCCTTTCAGCTACTCTGTGTAACAATTTCTGTTCTAACTCAAGTGTTGTTTCGATCAATTGGAAGGCAGTTCCAAGAGAATAAACCTTTCTGACTTGTAGTTGACATTTCTTGGGCATTTATTCTCCAGATGCCTTAAGTCTGACACAGTAGAACAACAAATAAATAGAGGTAGCATATGGCTGGATGAACTGATATGAATTGTTGGAAGTATTTCAAAGGTATTAACATGCTACTAAAAAGTGCTCTTCTTTCCCTTGAGTGTTACTCAAATAAATCTTTCCTAGATACCCTTGCTTTTCTGCTGTGTTGCTCTGATTCTACTCCTCTTCAGAAACACTCTTATACTCCTCTTCTGCTTTATGGACTAGGCTTGTGGCACAGGACCAGCTTCCCTCAGACAAGGGCTTCCTTGCACAGTTGCACTGCTTCATTGTGTTGGAGGCTGGCTTCAATTTTTTGTTAGCAAAAGTACATACAAAAGACTTCTTTCATTGTTCACAAAGAATTGTAGAAGTGTTTAGGTTAGAAGGAACCTTAAAGATCACTTAATTCCAACTCTCGTGCCACGGGCAGGGACACCTTCCGCTGTACCACGTTACTCAAAGTGCCATCCCTTCCAGCCTTGAACATTTTCAGAGGTAGGGCATCTACAGCTTCTCTGGGCAACATGTGCCAGTGCCTCATCACCCTCACAGGAAAGAATTTGTTCATAACCAACAATCTAAATCTAGCCTTTTTCAGTCTAAATGATCACTATTCCATTGCTCCACATACACAAGGTCTGGCAGAGTGTTTAGGTTAGGACCAAACACAAAAAAAGCTGTGCCAGGTTTATAATCTCAGTTCTTGCTGGTTTTGAACTACCAAGTTGGAGAGATGTGTTGCTGCATTTGGAGCTGGGAACTAGAGACCAAAATAAATGAAAATAATTAATGAAAAATTTACACAAGGTTTTTCTTTCATATCAAATGATACAAGGAGAAGGAACAGGAGAATAACTCATGTGTATAACAAGAGATGATCACCCCAACATTTATTAGCAGTGACGTGTTTGGTTAATCCCCAGTTTTGGAAGGAGCCCAAACATCATAAACACAAGAGGGAAAGGATTTAGCAGCAGTACTTGAACTGCTCAGTCTCCATTATATAGTAGTGTCACTGACAATATCATATTAACGCTTTTGGCTTTAAGCTCACTGAGTACACTGAGCTGCAGGCAAAAATAGATGAGGTATGGGTTTCTGGATTCTCAAAAAGCTTGGTAAGTCTGTCTGAATTCAAACCTTCTCCCTTAATCCCGCTCTGGACCCCAAATCTGCTAAGAAAAAAATGTGAATACAATTTTACTTGCACAGCTTCTTGTTTCCATCTCAGCTAGGCTTTATTTAAAAAAAATTTTCTTTATCTGTAGGCAGTACGTGGAGGAGACATGAGCACATGGGCTGCCATGACCCCTCACAGGCAGAGCCCCTGCCTGCAATGTGAATAGTACATCTCCTGCACCAGTTTTCTTAATCCTCTTGTCTTCCAGCCAAAAAAAGCTCCCTCTTAGTTTGAGGAAGGGTTTTTATAATCTTTAGATGCTTTACAGTCTTGACAAACTCCCTTTGAAAGTATCCAGTACAATTGGTGAATATCACACCCCACCACAATATGCTCGTTCTCTCAGATGCTTCATGTTATTTAATACCTGAGGGACAAGATTCTTATAACAAAGATTTTATGAGGAGTATTGAGCTGAGAGGACTTTATGACCCAAGTGACTTCCTAGGCTTACTCTGCACTACAACCAAAGGTAGCTGTTGGCTGCTCTGGAGCCCAATTTTTCTGTCTTAAGTCCACTACCTCAGCAGCTGGTTTAGGAATGATGGCACTTTTGCAAACTAGAGGGGGAGGTGAAACAGATGTCTCTTCTGAATACACTCATTCCCCTGAGCAATGGATTTCTTTATCCCTTGCTTAACACTGCTGGCAATTAATTTGCTAACAAGACCATCTGGGCAAGCCATCAGCCTGGCCATGCTTGGCCCAGGCCTGTCTCTGACAGAGAGATCAGACAACCATGATCACATGTGGGATCAGATCTGTGATCAAGCAACTCCAGCTCTTCTAACCACCTGACCATTCCCTTCAGAATGCCTGAGGTGCAGGGATGCATGTTCTGTCCTAAATATAAACCCTTTCCTATAAACAGCGAGGAAACATCCCAGGTATGCAATCCCACTTAGCAGTCCCTCCTAAGTGAGGAGTGCAATAGTTTACCTCAGGAGAACTTCTGGCTTTCTGCTAACATGAGCCATGCCCCAAATTGTCCATGTTGGTGCGCATAACATTCCCTTGGTACTGGCACTAGCACATGAATCCAAAGCAAAACCAACTTTAGATATGTCAAACAAGTTCTTGACAGCTCCAAAAATTGGTAAATCATCCTCTGTTGACTGATGGTCAAATGACTTCAGTTTCCAACCTAATTTAATTCAAGGTGTTGCAATATTGGCAGCTCCAGCCCTTTCTCGTGATATGAGCATGATCTAAAAAATCTGCAGCGTTCTGCATATCTGAGGGGTCAGCTAGATCTTCCAGTCTCTGTTTCCTTGTTGTCAGTGGAAATTCCCCCTTTATAGATGGAGTTAGAACTTTCAGGAGCTTCTTTTGTTTTTCTAATTTTTGATTTCCACTCCAAATATTTTAGCACAATCACATGCAAACATTCACCTTTCATTCAAAGTTTCTGCCTTACCTCAAAACAAACATGGCATGCAATAAATACCCTCTTCTTACGTTTCCTAGATGTTCTAGGGACATTGACAAACTAAAGCTTCATTACTGTAAATTACCATAGGCCTCATGAATCTTTTTTTAAGAACTGATATTCGTATTCTCTTGTTTGGATCCACCCTAATGTGCCAACACCAAGGTTTAAGAGTCATTTGAAAAAACAGAGACTTCTACAATGTGCAACGTAATGTTTACCTGCAGTGCTGCTATAAGTGAGATTCTCTTCACTGTCATCCCCACTGTCATCCCCACTGAACCTGTGCCAACAGCCCTCTTCTCAAGCACTGTGGGTGAAGCTCACTTACACCTTTCTGACACATTTCTTCAAAGTGCAATAAAGCCGCTTTCCCAAAGAAATCTTTCTGTCCTAGTAGCCCTGTCTTGAGTAGGATCAGTGTCATAAAGTCTCTCTTCTCCTGGTTCCCCTCCAGAAAATCTCACAGCCCTTTCTGCTCCTCCTCACTTAGAGACCAGGGCTGAATCACAACAAATCCAGTATAAATTCTGGGAGCTGTTGTTCACCTGCTCTTCCTCCTGGCTTTAGCCTGTATCTATAGGAACAGTCTCTAGCTTTGCTATACTGCTCTCATCCTCACTATCAGCTGCCTGCCAATGTGCTCAGCAAATGAGTAAGGATCAGCCTTGGCTTTGTGTGCAAGGGAGCTGGAGGGGGTTAAATCAAAGGGTTTTTAGCTGCTATTGCAGTCTCCAACCATTTGCCATCTCTTCACTGGAAACAGTCACAGCAGAAAATTATTCTTCTGTTTCCTGTCCTCTGGAATGGCACAACCTGCTTGCTGCAAATAACTTGCACCACATCCTAAAAGGAATTTCTACAAACACATTCTGGCTCTGGCCCTAATGCATTAACCACGATGAAATCCCTCTCAGTTATTCAGCTCAAACACTGCCTCCAGTTTCCAGATTTCAGGTTTAAAATCCCCCTGGTCTTATTTTAATCTCTCAAGGTAATTTTTACTTTCTATGAGTTCATTCATTATTAACTCAGCTGTGATTCAATACTGCCCAGACATCCTTACCTTAGAATCCATGCCCCTTGTCCTGAGCTGGTTGCCAGTTACAACAGAGCCTTTTCCTTAAGAGGAGATTGGGATTTCTGCAGAGTAGCCCTGTTTGCTCCCACAGAATGCATCCCCAACCAATTTAAAAGTTAGGAATCTGGAGACAGGGATTTTTTTTTTGCCACCCCCCTCTCTAGCCTGAAGCCATCTTCCAGCCTGCACTTACAGTCCAGGTTTCTCATTCCTGTGAGGCTCTGGAATTTTACAGCTGCTCTCCTGGTCTTTGTCCTGGCTGTCTCCTTCATTTTCTGCTTATTCTTGAACCTTAATGCAACTTCAAAATATGTGACCTTGTGATTTGGGATGGAATTTCATGGATAATGGATTGAATGAGGTTTTTAAACTTGGAAGTTATTCTTAACAGCAGAAATAAAGCACAGAGAGTAGTGGCCCAAGTAGGCCTTAACTTCAAGAAGCTGTTTAGAATGCCTCTTTAATATTTTTGTAATTTCTTGGCCTTACACACTCTCTGGCAGGCTTTCTGTTTGTTGTGTCTTTGAAAGTCAGTATATGAGTAGCTTTTGTGCATTTAGCAAGTTACTTCTTTTCTCATGGTACAAGAAATTCAATTTCAAATCTATATAATCAAGTCTAAATAACCTTTCTTCCTCAGGCCTTTGGGTTGTACAGTTTAATTTTTTTTTTTTAATGAGGTTTATTATTACTATTCCAGTGTCTTTTTTCTTTTCATTAACAGTAGTGGAATTTTTGGCTTCTGCTGCTCCTGCAGAAATGCTGACTCCAGTTCCCTAGTGCCACTCTCATGGTAGCACTACAAGAGCAAATAGCTTGAGCAGGGATCTTGTGCTCAGTTCAGGGCCAAGGCAAGATGTGTCTCTTCCCCTGCGAGTTCTCTGGCCAAGAGAGGTATTGATGGTGTCTGAAAATGTACTTTCAGCACCACACCCCTGTGATGCTTATCGAGTCAATCGAAGGCTAATTGAAGGGTCAGTGCTTTTGAGGCCGCTGTTCTCACATCCTCTGTGATCTCCCTTGGCCAGCCCTCCCGGCGGGGCAAGCAGCAGCGCTGCTCTAATGTGGCACTTTCTCTAATGAAGGCTGGCATTTCATGACAAAGGACACATAAAAACGGTGTCCTTTGTCAATACACTTCAATTGAGCCTCAGCTTTCCCAGGATAGCTGTCATGTGGCCCCCTTCCACCCTCTAAAATAACTGGCACCCTGATATTATTGTCCTACCTGATAATCTTTCCTCTGCTTCAATTCTAGTATCTCTATTATGTCATTATTCATACACAGAACCAGGTGGAACAGAGGTCCTGGTTCCCCACACCCTATTTCTCAGGCTGTCAGGGTTGCAGAGGAGCACTTGTGTGTCTGACAGATAACAAATAAAACCCAGAGCGCTTCTGGGCTTGTGCAGAGCTGTGGCTGTGAGGGCAATGCATCACTGGAGCTCTGCATTTCCTGGAGACCTGGTGGCAGTTGCTCTCAGAAGTAACACCCTGACTCAAACTTGCAAAGAGCTCACAGAGTGAGTCATACTCTGCCTAGATTATACGCTGATTTTATGTTTCATTTTTAAAGCTCCCTGAAAGAGTTTTCTGGGGATTAAACAGCATACCCTGCTGTGGTGGGAAAGATTTCTAGTAATAGAAGGGAGGCAGGGAGAAGTAATCAACACTTTTCCCCTCTATTTCAAATACACACACCCATTCACATGTTCCTGTGGGAAACTTTCCTTTAGAAAAACTTCATTCTCCACAGAAAATTTTCTCTCCCTTCTTACCTCCTCCAAAAACCCAGCTGCATTTCCAGTAACATTTTATGCCCTATTTGACCCTTTTGAACTCACTTGTGAAAAATGTGGAATGCTGAGGAGTGGGTGTTAAAATCTTGCCTATATTTTCTTCCTGCATTAATAAAAGAGTTAAAAGGGAAGATGTTGTAGGTGATAGGCTACTTTGGAGGAGGAAGAAATTCAAGTGATCTCTTTCCAAACAGACATCTGTACTTCTTCCACTTATTTCCTTCCCTACGGCACAATTCCACAGAATTATTTATATATTTTAAAAAAATATATTATATATCTTGTATATAATATAAAAATGCAATTATATATTTTATATGTAATATTATGTATTTTTAATATATTCTCTAAATTTCACTTCCTCAGTCTCTGACCAGAAAGAAAGTCTCAGGTTTTTAAATTTAGGAACAACTTACTGAAAATTAACAAACCTCCCAAAAAACAAACAGAATAAATCCACAGGTACCAAGAAGACAATAGAGTTCAGCAATGCACAATTATAAAGACAAAACTGTGACAGATGTAAGTACATTTTTCCCTGAATTGGCTCCCCTTTGCCCCCTGCATCTGTGCAAAATTCAATTAATTCATATCTATATGACAAGCATTTTCATAATGGGCCAGAAAATTATTATTATTATGTTTTCATTATCATGCATCATTGTGGTAACATCTGGCCAAAGAGACAGTATGACTAAAACTGTGAATTTGAACAAGTTAGTTATGTAAGTGGGTTATTTCACTAACAGAAGGTCAGTGTACCAAATTCTTCAATTAGCTTTTCTGGAGTCAAAAAGGGAATGAGTCCCACTGCCCTTTTTTAGCCATGTGATACAAAGGATGCTCTGAAGTACCTATTGAAGCTTGTCTTACATATTTGCCCTCCAGATGTTTATATCTGAATATTTGTTGTTTCACTGTATATTGTAGATGTGGGGAGCTCTAGCTCCTCTTTGGCTTCTGCTGGGAAAAAACCAAGCCATGTGTATAAATGCAGACTATTGAGCTACATAATGTGCAATAATATTGCACATCGCAATTCGTTCTATCTGCCCTCTGCACAGGCAAGACGAACACTTAACTTATCTAATGAGATGAGCACAGCTCACAGGGCTTCCCCAAATACAACTTGAATAGACAAGGGTACAGCTTCCAGCCAATGCTGATTTTTAGATTCCCATCAATGGTGGATCTCTGGCAGTGTTGGCAGGCTGGGGGCATTAACAGGATCCCAGGGGAGGCTAATGAATTCCCATTAGATTTCTCTAATTAGCCATAGATCAGCGCTGGACATGTTTCACCTCACCTGTTACCACCCCAGCAAGTGTTTGGTTGTACACCCCATCCCCTCTCCATCTCTCCCCACCCATGCTCACCCGAGGGCTGTCGGTGTGCTCAGCATCTCCTTGATGTTCCAGACGTTGAAGTTCATGTTGTTCTCAGGGCGGACACCCTGGCACGGAGCCCCCAAACAACACCATGGCCCCGGCCCTCATGGCCTCTCCCTGCCAGCAGCAGCCATGGTGTCACAGTGCCCTGCAGGGAGGAGGGAAATGGAAGAAGATGACCAGCCCTGCTCAAGGCAGCATCACCTGTGTCCTGAGGCTGAGGCGACCGCCCAGGGGGACAGGGCCTGGCAGGCCCAGGGCAGGCCTGGCCTGGGGACCTCCACAGGCCGGGGATGCCGCCAGGCACTGGGCCTGCCCACCTGTGGGGCCTGAGGGGCCTCAGTCCCTGGGTCTCACCCCAGGGCTGGGGGTTCCTGGATCTCACCTCAGGGCTGGGGGTCCCCTGGGGTCAATCTAGGCCTGAGGGTCCTTGGGTTCATCCCAGATTGAGAGTTCCTGGATTGCACTCTGAGGCTTGAGAGGCCTAGGGGTCCTATGCGGGTCTCTGGGTCTCATCCCAGGGCTGAAGGTTCCTGGATTTCACCTCAAGGCTGGAAGTCCCTGGGCCTCACCCTGAGGCTTGAGATACATCAACGTCCTATGGGGGTCCCTGGGGTCACTCTGGGATTGAGTGTCCCTGGCTCCTTCCCTGGAGATGAGGGTCCCTGTGGTCACCTCAGCACTGAGGGTCACTGGATGTCACCCTGAGGCTGGGGGGTCTCTGGATGTCACCCTGTGGCCATGGACCCAGGATCAGCCCCAGCTCCAGTCGCTCCACAAGCCAGCCCTTGCCCCTCACCTGGAAGCACAGCCCCAGGCACAGGGGGTCATCACAGGACATTGGAAGGAAGAGAAAGCTGAAAGCTTGGAACGTAGCACACTGAGGGCTACTCCCATGGGAGCATGGCAGCCACAGCATCCATTTCCTTCATTTCCAGAGGCTGCGTGGTATCTCATGTAAATACCTCTGGCAGAAATGCAGAAGGATTTAATTTCATCCATCAGAAATATGACAAAAATAACCACCATCCAAACATTCCCCAAAGAAACATTCTCAAATATGGTTTTACTGGATTTTTTGCCTAGTGATTCCATAACCCCAATGTTTAGGAATGTAAAACAGGCATGTTTGCTTGCCTATTTTTTCCTCCTTTAATTCAAAACTATTTCGATACTAGTTAAAATGTTTGTTTCCTGGCTCTGGAGATACTCCATAAGCACTAAACCACTGCATAAATAAGGTTGACATAAATTCATGGATAGATAGGGGAATTATTTACATTCTCTTTTATTCTCTTTTGCCTTTAGTATTAAAGGCAGCCTGGAGCTCAAGGGTGTCAAAATAATGGCTTTCTTGATGTATATATCGGGTTTCCTAATCAAATCCCATGTAGATAAAGCTTGCACTTTAGATAAAAAAATAAAATTCTGGTCTTTTACCCATAAAAAACTTACTGGAGTGATTTCACTGCATTGCTTTACTTGACATTACAGCACTAGGGTTGATTTAAAGAGCTTGGATTAATCAAGGCAGCTTGATGCCTCCCAGCTCAACGACAAGACTCTGATGGGTTGATTTTCTAGGACCAGAGTAGGGAGTTGCAGCTTGGATCGTGTTCCTACTTCAGAGATGGGGTAGTGGCTGGGCTGTCCAAGGCAGCCGTGGGCTGGAAAGCAAACCTTCCTCCAGAGTGCCAACCTGACGGAAATGTTGATGTTCATTGCGATTTTTAAGTAAATAAAAGCCTTGTTCTGCTCCTGAACTGCCTACGGCTCTGTTGTACAGGCCAGTACATGGCACTACTGCCAAGAGCCTTGCTGTGCATCCAGGCCCTATATGGCCCTGCATCATAAACAGTGATTTTCCAGCATTTTATTGCTCACGATTGAAAAGTTGGCCCAGATCTCCCTGCAGAAGAGACTGTAGAGTCCTGTACCCATTTGCAGTGCTTCCACTGCCATTAGAAAAGGAATTGCTGGTGCTGTGCGCACTGGTGATAAGGCTCAACATGTTATTTTAGGTACTTAGAAAGAGCTATTCCAGTTTCTGATGTGGCTGGAGCCTTCTGGTATGAACGTCTAGCAAGTTTGTGGAATATGATAAATGAGATTTTTGTATTTCCATCTCTCCTGACAACGGAAAGAAATTTCTATATGAAAACATATTTTTTTAATTATAGGTATGACAGCTACCTCTGTTTCCATCTCCCCCGTCCATAACACAGTCTGGGGAGATTAACCACGTTGCCAGGTGCTGGCTCATAGCTCTCCTTATATCTGAAATAACAGTCTGTGCTTCTAGCATTAGGGAGGGTAGCCAGATACCTTGTAGTCTTTCCTTTAGTAAAAATTAGCAGAAGCTTCCAGAAGATAGACAGCAATATACTTGACACATCCCTCAACATTTTTAACTTCATAGAACATTTTATTCTTCAGTTATTAACATGTCAGTCTGCAAAAGTGGTCAGGATCCTCATCTCTCCATTCCTGAGATGTCCTTGAACATTTTCCTGGTAACTTTTCTCCCCTCATTTAAATGGGATTCTGGTCTTGTCCTCAAAAGTACAGATAGAAAAGAATGAGAATTCCACACTTAATGAGAGGTCACAGATTCTTGTTCCACTCAGGTGGAGGAACCAAGCCAAAAGGCACTCTGGTGGGTCAGTGTTCCAGGAAAGTGTGTGCAGGAGGCAAAATGCTGCTGACAGAGGGGCAAACCCCTGTGGGGCGGGGATCGTCAGCCTCACTGCTGGAAACACGGCAACACTGAGGGGCTCCTGAGCTCCAGCTTCCCCCTCCAGCATCCTCTGGCTCTTGCAGCTGCCACCACCTTGAATTTGGAAAAGTAGCCTTGTGCACCCCATCACAGCAGGGAGCTTGTGAAGTTGGCACATAGGGATGTCAATTTGCCGGTGACTCAGCAACTTGATTTATCCCATTCATGCAATGCTCCTGCGGGAAAAGCTTATTAATCAGGCCTGCGTTTCCAATGCAGCTCCATGATTTAGGGTCGCTCATGACTAAAGGTTTAGCAGGATTGGAATTATTACATGCCTTGGTGGATTCTGGAAAGAGCTGTCAGGGTGGGGAGATGTACCAAAGTGGCAGCAAGGGGTCTATCACCTTCCAGGACCCTGAGAAGGACAAGCCCACCAGGGTTTGAGCACAGGCTAGGGAGTGCTGTGAAATACTCATAGAAGACTGGAGAACATTGTGCTCAGTGGAGGTGTCCCTCTGTCCAGCCCCCAACCACAGCACAAACCACTGACCTCCTCCCCGGCTGCAAGTGCATCCTCCTGGCTCTAATTTGGGGCTCACTGTTGACGCTGGCTCTGGCACAATGGTGGTTTCTATGGCAACTCCAGAGGCAGATGCAGGGATGCTTCCAGCTGAGGTACCACCAGCCTGGATATCCCAAGTTGTTCCTCCCAAATCACAGGCAAACAGTCATGCAGCGCATCAGGATGGACCCTGCAGTCACTGTGCCAGGTGGGCACCAGAGGCAATGGAGCAGCAGCCTGAAAATGTCTTCTGAATGCTCTTTTATGAATAATTTCCAACTTTCCCCATGATGTGATGCCCCCAGGACGTGGCAGAGCCTGCCCCTGCAGTGTGTTGGACACTGCCAGTCTCTGATGGGATTCCACCTCCTGTCTCTACAGCCTTGCAGCCCACCCGAGGCTCAAGCTGGCTGTCTTCTCTGAAAGGTCAGGCATTTGTACTTGATATTTACCTGGGCTTGTGAGATCTTTCTAATGTACTAATGAAGGATCAAATTCCTCACCTGCTTTCTGCTTTGGGTATGAGACTCTGTGTGGACCCAAGAGCAGCAAGGCTCAGATGAGCCCATAGCACTGGGTAATTCAGGTGTCACCCCCTTTGATCTCACAGTGCACCCCTAAACACCACCCACAGACACCACCAGTATGGAGCTTACATTCCCCTCCTGGTTGTCAGTAAGCAGGATTACAGTGCTCCTGCCTACAGAAGCTGGACACAGTTGGACCCAGCTCTCCCCCACACCAGCCACGGTCCATCCTTTGAGATGGGGCTGTGGTGCTGGATAGAGCCCAGGAGCCCTGACATTAGGCATCTCTTATTTCTTCTAAGCATCCTGGCAGCCCTCAACATTTGCTGCCTCTCTCGCACCCTGGCTTCCTTCAAAAATAGTCCCTCTCCTGCTGCTGCCTTCACCCCCCACAGCCTCTTCCCCCACAGGAGGCCAAGCAGGAACAAGGCTCTGCCAAGGCAGGACAGCCACTGCTTAGCTCCCCCTCTCCAAACAAGGACTGGATCTCTACATCACATTGCTCTGCTCACCCTGGAGGTGGGGAGAACAAGACTTACCCCTGCTCCACAGTAGGGGGTCACTGAACTCTGCCTTGGGAGGGGTTTTCCTGACAGGCTTTGGCACGTGTCAGCCCGGAGTAAGATAACCAGAGATGACATGACTCCAGCGGGATAAAATTCCACATTTCATTTATTTGAGGTGCTACATCACCTCCCAGGCACTGAGCTACAGGGCACCTCTGTGCTACATGAGACATCAACTGGGTCTACGACGACACAGCACTCACTGCTACACACACGGCACAGATACGCCGTGGCACAGATGGGGCCGGACAGGGCAGTGAGGCCAGCGGCAGTCCTGCCACCGCTGCTCCCTCCACACTGCTGGCGATGGCCATCCCACCAGGCAGGAGTTTGCCCTGGGCTTCATTGCCACAGCACTGCAGGAGCTGGGAGTTCCCAAAACCGCAGCTGCTCTGGTGCCTGGCATCTTGGGACAGAGGTTTCCTGGAGCCAGGTCACCCTGGGTGAACACACGGGTGTTCACACACCCTGTCCCCATCTTCAGGCACTTAGTGCTTGGCCAGGACTGGTCCCTGGGGTCCCACTCAGGGCACATCACGCAGGCACAGAGCCTCGACAGCGCCGCTGGGACCCTGGGCCACACCACCGATGATGAAGAGCAGGCTGGGCGCTGGGCAGCTGGAGCAGGAGCAGCGGCCAGTGGGCATGGGGGGCAGCAGCTCCCACTTTTTCTGCGAGAGGCTGAACCCTTCCACTGAGTCCAATGGGCAGGACTGGTTTCCTGTGGAAGAACAGAACCACATCAGCCTCTGTGCAGTTCCCCACCCACCACCCCAGGCTCTGCCTTTCCCCCTCCACATCCCTTTGATGCCTAAACGGGATCCCTGAGCTGCACAGGCTTTGAGATCCCAGAGGCAATCTTTGATCCCAGGGGCTCAAGAGGATTAGCAGAGTCCCCATAGGGATGGCTGCTGGCATTAATGCCACACCTGCTGGCTCCCCCCTCAACCACTGTTTACCCTTCCCCCTCCCCGTGCCAGCACTCTGCAGGGATAAGGCAGCTTCAGCTGCAGCAGGACTCAGGAGCAATACCACACTGCAGGGATGCAGCCAGCACTATTCTCTACTCACACAGCGATCTTGGAGGTCTGGCAGCCCTCACTGCAGGGCTGGGGGTGCTGTGGCTGGCAGGCAGCCCTTCCTACTGTATGCCCTCTGCTGAGTGACAGCACTAACCTTTCCCCAGCTCCCTTGGGAGAGGGATGCAGCACTGCAACCCTGCACAGCAGAGCTGAGCCACCATGGGCTGTGTGAGTTCAGAATGCTGCTCATGAGCTGGGAAAAGCCTGACTGGGAGGTGAAAGGGGCAAGGGGCACAGTGGGTCAGCCAGTGGGACAGGGCAGTAGGGTCTCTCCAGCACTTGTGAGGACACAGAGAGATGTTGCTGCAGACAGTGCTGCAGTAAGCCCCTGGCTTTGCACAGCCGACCTCCCTAGTGCCATTCAGATCACTGATGTGCCCCAAAGAATGGGGATGGGAACATGGCCACACGCCTACCCCCAGCATTACCAAGGCCACCCACAGCCACCACTCTTCCTCCCAGGCATCCAGCCACGAAGTCGGCTCTCTTCTCTTTCATACGGATGGTGCGGCTTGGCTTTCTCCACACACCTGGGTATGAGAGGGAGTGAGCATCGCCCGCTGGGGTTTCCCTTCTATACACGAAGGCCAGGACACCCACAGGTTAATCACTCCCTGGGACCAGGGAGCACAAGATTCACCATAGGTGAATAGGGTACAAGGGTCTGATGTTCAGAGCCCAGATAATCATGTCCTTCAGGCACAGACACCCCTCACCAACCCACAGAATCATCCTGGACCCACAGAAGATGCTCCCACCTCACCCAGAGACATGGAGCTCACCCTGCGCAGGATCAAACATCTCCACGGTGTTGACAAAATGAGGACGGGAATAGAAGTTGTGGGGCCCTGGCTGCTGCAGCCCACCCAGGCTGAAGACAACCCCATCAGCCATGGCACAGGCGGCGAAGGCGCGGCGGCTGGGCACGCTGGGGTAGCGTGTCCAGCTCCTTGTCTCCAGGTCAAAGGCCTCGAAGGCGGTGACAGGCAGCTTGCCTTGCCGGCCTCCTATGCACAGAGGAGACGTAGCTGCCAGTGCCCCAAGCTGGCACTATTGGTGTGCTCAGCAAGCAGGATGGGGTCTGCTGGCCGCAGTGCTGGGCACCACGGAGCCACCCTGGGGTGCACCAGGTCATTCTCTGGCCTGGGAACAGAGGAAGGAGAGGGTAGAGGCACAGGAGATGCTCAGTTTGCCCCAGCAGCACCTACCCAGGACGAAGATCTTGTTTCCCTGCAGGAAGGCAGAGGCCCCATAACACGGGGTGGGCATGGAGGGTAGGGGCTGCCAGTGGTCCTTTGCCGGCTCATAGACACGGACCAGTGCCTGGGGAGAGGTGTCTGCACCCATTCCCCCCAGCGCGTAGACAGCCCCATCTGGAAAAGAGGCAGCAGTGAGGCAGGGGAATCTGTGGGCAGCACTGAAAGGCTGAGAGTCCCCCCTTGCCCTCCAGGGCAGGCAGCACTGGTACTGCCAAGCCCCCCAGCCAGACACTGCTCCAGGGCAGCCGAGAGACAGTGAGTACAGCCAGACCTGAGCCTGGCAATGCCCTGACCGCACTGGGACCCTCTCGCCCCCCTCTCCATCCCATCCATCAGTCACGGAGAAGAGCTCAGGGCCATCCTCTCTAATTATTCTCGGCAGTATCATCTCCCTGGAGACACCATGGCAACACAGCCATACTGCCAAATCCTGCTCTTGATTCCAGTGCGACCGGCACCCCTGCCCGTTCCCACCACTGTCCTGACATCTCGTCTGCCCTGCCCACCACACTGCAGCCTGGTCCATGCCACAGCATCCCTGTCCAGGAGCAGACATGGGCACCACATATGGGGACCAACCCTGGCTCCTGCCGTGCTGCGTTGCGCCAAGACTCCAAGGATGCTCTGCAAACTTTGGGCAAGAGTCACAACATGTTCCTATCCCTCACCTCTCTGCACAGCCGAGATGCCCATGGAGGGCTGAGCCAACGCCGCCTTCTTCTCCCATTTGCCCTCATCCACGTGGTAGACCTCAACGGAGGCGAGGGGGCTCTGTGCCGCATCAACACCGCCCACAACCAAGATCTGCTTGCCCAGGGCGAGGACGGCAGCACCAGCCCGCGGCGTGGGCAGCGGTGGGAGCGTGGTCCAGCGCTGGGCCGGGAGGTCGAGCACCTCAGCAGTTCCCAGGGCTCGCCCGCCGCCCCCGCAGCCGCCCAGCACGAAGAGCTGCCCCTCGCGGTGCGCGGCGCTGCAGTACACGCGCCGCGTGGGCATGGCGGGGAAGGTGGCCCACGCGAAGGCGCCCGCGCCCGCCGCCATGGGCCAGCTCAGCCGCCCCGGGGGTCCCCGGGCTCCGGCCCTGCTGTGCCGCCCATCCGGCCCGGCTCGCCACTGGTCCGGCCCACGGCCTCCTGCGGGGAGAGCATCCGAGTGAGAGCCCAGGCGCCCACCGCTCCGCCAGCCCCAGCTAGCCAGCTCCCCTTGGCGGTGCGACAGCTCCTGCTCTGCGGGGTTCCGCACTGCACCCCGGGGCTGCCTGCCCACCCACTCCGGGCTTCCGATTGCGCCCCATGGCTCCCTGTCCGCCCCCTCCGGGCTCCCACTCCCTGGGGCTCCCTGCCCGCACGTACCAGTGCTCTTTGCTTCCCGAGGTTCCCGCACCCCGGGCTCCCACTACCCGGTGCTGCTGGTACACAGCCCGCACTCACTGGGACTCTCGCGCGCCCGGGGCTCTCTACCCGCATCTCCCGGGTCCGTACCCCGCAGAGGCTTCCCGTTTACAATACAGACCCCGCCAGGTTCCTGCTCTCGGCGCACCATCCTCAGCCCCGGTGCTGCCCGCACTCCCGCCCGCAGCCCGCAACCCCCGGGGCTCCGGCGCACTGCCCCGCAGCCCGCACTCACAGGGCTCTCGCCCACAGCTCGCAGGCACCGCCGTCTCGCAGGCACCGCCGTCTCCCGGGCTCCCGCTGCAACGCCCGCGCCCCCGGCGCTCCCCGGATGCCCGCCCGTAACCCCGGACGGCCGCTCCGGCCGTGCCCGGACTGCTCGCTCCGCTCCGCCCCGCCCCGCCCCGCTGCCAGGAGCGGGACAGAGGCAGGAACCGGGGCCGAGGACGGGACCGGGACTGGAACCAGGACCGCGCTCACCTCTCTGCACGCTCCGCCGCTCTCCCCGCCGCTCCGCGCCTCCGCCCGCCCCGGGCCCGCCCGCTGCCGGTGGGGGCGGTGCTGCGTCCTCCCTGGCCCCCCTGCCGTGCCCCGCTCCTCTCCGCCCGGCAGTCCCGGTACCACCGGGCCGCCGTGCCCCTGCCGCGCTCACCTCGCACGGAAGGAACCATCGCAGGGAGAGCGGCTGGAGAGACCCTGGCTCTGCCCTCCCTTGCTGCACGCTGCTGGTGCCAGAGCCACACAGGGCCGGGCTCAAGGAGTCAGGAACCCACCGTCCTACCCTGGAGAGGACCCGTATCCTGTCACCACTGCAGGGACAGAACATGAGCTCAGCCCTATCCTGAGCACGACCTTACTAGGGTCTCTCAGCAGCATCAGGAAAGGTGCACATGGGTCTCAAACCCTCCACCAACACTTTTGTCCCCACTTGGCTGAGCCAGGCAAATGAACACGCTGGGAAAGGCGCTTCCCACCCACCAGCACAGGCAGAGCCAAGGGCAGGCAGGAAACTCACACAGAAATGAGCTAAAAAGGTTTGCTTTAAAAACAGACAGAAGTGACAAGGCATCCGCCGGGAGCACCGCACCACAAATGACACCTGGGGATGCTGCTGATAACACTGTGCTCATCCTGGCACCTGCCCTGCACCAGCCATCACTGCAGGAGCGGGAAGCGAGGTGCGAACACTGCGAGGCTGCCTGCATCACAGCATGGTGGAAGGGACCTGCCTGGCTACTGCAGAGGGACAGTGAGCCCCAGCCCTCATGCAGAAGTGGGCACCACAGGCAACACTGCCGAAGAATGAAAACCCATTTCCTCCAAGAATCCCATCACACAAGCTCCAAGGACGCTTGTGTTTGCTCATGGAAGCTCCTGATCGGACTGAGCGCCCACATTGCATGTTGGAAAGGTAACAGCTTGAAGCAGGAGCCACCTGCCTGGGACTTTGCCTGCATGCAGCAGGAAGCGCGTGGTGTCCCAGTCTGGAGCCCCATGAGGTGGTGTCACTGTCCATCCCACTGCTGGCTTGGGGTGTCCTTCTCCATGCAGGCCAGGTAGTGGTCGTAGTTCTCCTCGCACTTCCTCACACAGCGCAGGAAATAGTCCTCATCAGCAATGGCCTCCAGCAGATTGGTTTGCACCAGGCAAATGTTGTACAATGCCGAGGTGGGCACGCTCTTGGGACTGCTGCTGCCCTGCTCCGAGAACACCTGCAGGGAGAGCAGAGCCTGGCAGCAACACACACACCCCGTGGTGCGCTCTGCCCTCCCCTCAGCCAGGCGCTGCCGTGCTGGCTGTGTGTCAGGGACAGAGGTAGGGTGATCCTATCTCCACTGCAACAGCAGAAGGTGAATTTTCTTGAGATTTCCCCCTCTCCCAGAAAGTACCTTTGACTCTGAACCAGCATGTCACACATGTGCCTGGTGCTCCCTTAAGGAAACAGGCCACACCATACAGCTGGAAGAAAACAGCTTTATGAAGCAGCTGACTCCAGGCAAATCTCTGCCAACAGCTCTTCCTTTAGCTGCCACAGGACAGAACAGGGACTTCACCTTCTGATCTTCACCGTGGCCCGCCTAAAGTCACCTGGCAATCTGTTTCACTCCTAGTACTGCTCTGTCACCATCACTGAAATAGGGACAGCCCTGCACAGCTGGTGACACAAGAGGAGGGGAGAATGGCATTCCACCTACTGATCCTGGCTGCAGGACAGCAAGGTCCCAGCAGTGATGATGAGCCCTGCTGGGAAGACGCTTGGCTGCTGCCCAGACTCCCATGAGATCTGCTGCTACTATAACTGGATCCTACCTGTGTGATCAGCGTGGGAGCAGCCCCAGGGCTGCCTGCGTGGCTGCCATGAGATTAGCACAGCAGCCTGACTGACCAGCCATGCAGGCTACCAATGCCAGAGGAGGAACTCCTTGATCAAATAGCCTCAGGCTGAAATGCAACAAGTGAAGCTGTGTGAGCCACGCTCCAGCTGCTGCAGATCTGCATGCAGCAGCCATTGCAGAGGCTCCCCTCAACCAGGCATGGCAAAGACCAAAGCCTATTCCTGACACGTCTGTCCAAGCAGTAACAATTCCTGCCACCAGCTACAAATGTGTAAGCTGAGAGAGCTTGTATGGAAAGGAATATGCAATGAGCATCCCACCCCTTGCCATTCCCGGGCTGCCTGGCAAACACTGCAGACAATTCACTGGCTGCCACGTTTTCCCCCCTGCACTGTCTCCATATGGATGGAAACAGGCAGGGGTTGAGGATCGCCCATGGACCTGCAGCTCTTGTTTGAGCATTGACAGCTGTCCAACAGCCAGGCACAATTTTGTCTGCATGAACGTTCTGTTTGCCAAGTGTGCTCCCCACAAACACTGCCCGTTCATTCAGATGGGTGATGGGGCTGGCAGCCAGCCCTGATATCATTGCTGCTGCCTCCAGGCACGGGGCTGACTCCTCAGTGGGGAGCAGAGGCAGCCAGCACCTGCTGTGCATTGCTGATGGCTGATCTCACCCTCCCTGTGCATCACTGCCACCAACACTGGTGGCACAGGATGCAGTGACACTAGGCTATGCCTTAACCCCTCTTTGCAGCCTCATGCAAAGGGGACAAAACATGTCTGACCTTGCCAAGGACACCCCTAGTGCAGGCTGGTGGTGCCAGAGGGGCCTTCAGCCACCTACCTGGGGGTGAACAATGGTGTCTCCATCGTCCAGCCGGATGTTGTCATCAATGAAGATGTGGTGAACGTCAGGATCATGGGGGTCTATCCACAGGGGCTTCCCACCCTGGGAAGAGAACTGATTTCTGGCCCACCTGAAACAGTAAGTGGGTGAAGGAACAGTCAGGGGACGGAGAGGGTGACAGCTCCTGGGTAATGCCAGACTGTACTGCAGGACCAGGGCAACCTCTGAGCAACAGAAGCAGGATGGAGAATGTCCTGTCCTGCTGCCCATGGCCTCCTACGAATGAGCCATTTTGCATCAAGGGGACAAATCCAGGGGTCTTTGGAGAAAAGCAGGAGGTACACGAGGGGATGTGGACCTCAGGAAATGTGTGAGAGTCCCATCAGGCTGCCCACAGGCAAAATGGGGAGTGCCTGAGTGACAGGGACCCCAACAACATGAAGGCTTCAAAACTAGGAGCTATCCCAGAAACTAAGAGAATCACAGGAAAGAAGATAATGCCCAATACACTTCCTTAGTGCCCTCTTTCTCACCAGTCAAAGTGGTCTTGGAAGCCTCCAATTCCCTCAAAGGAGCTGAAGTAGTTGTAAAGCTTTCTTCTGTCTTCCCGGGTGGCCACACGCTCTGCCCCCCGTGTTAGCACCACCTCTTGCTTGCTGCAGCGTATCTGGCCAGGGGTAAGGTCCACAGGGAGCTGCAGGACCACAGAAGATGAGGAAGGAAAGGTTTCCAAAGCAGACAGGTTGTTTCATGCACTGGCAGAGACACCAAGCAGCAGGATGGAGACTCCCCATCACTACAGTGTGGGAGGATGGTGCTGGGAAGATGACAAGAGGAGGCATGGAATGCATCCAACCAAAAATCATCCCCTCCAAGGGCTGGAAAGGAATGACCTCCTACCTGCACATTGCCCCCATTTCAATCTCCGCTACCTGAAAACACTCTGAGCAATAACTAAAGCATCTTCTAAAGCTCATTCCCAGCGCTCCTGCCCAGTGTGCTGCCAGTGGGAGGAGAGTGCAGCTGCAATCGGCTCCGGGCCAGGGAGCCCTGCTCTGCTGCAGCAGCCCCTCCTCGGGAGAAGGCATGCTCTGTCCAACACGGGATACCACAAGAGGAGACCATTCTACATAGGATCTGCACACACAGGCTCCCCCACAGCTAACAGCTTCATCCAGAGAACTCGATGCTTTTAAAAGCAGTCTGGCCAAGCAGCTGGCGAGCCGTCTGACGTGGGGGGGCTCCGTGGGACCATCCGGCTGCCCTTCCCCATCACGACGGACCCTCAGGGCGCCACTCACCGCCACATCCCGCAGGGCAGGGAACTGGGGGTGCTGCCCGTCCAGAGCGCTGCCGACGGCCTGCAAGGCGCGGGGCAGGTCGGTGCCGAAGGTCCTGAAGACAACAGCGAAGGCCCTGCCATCCCGGTGCAGCGCGTCCAGGAGGCGGAAGAAGGAGGGCAGGATCAGGTGGTAGCGTTTGCCAGGCTCCCCTGGCACCGACAAGGCGTCGTGCGGCCGGCCCGGCCACTCCAGCAGCTGCAGGTGCTGGGCGTGGAGGTCGCGGAAGCGCCGGCCCGGGCCGGCCTCGGTGAAGGCGGGATCCCGGCCGTGGCGGCTGTAGTAGCTGAGGGCGCCGGGGCGCGGCGGGCGCAGGGACGGGCGGTCGCTCACCCACTCCCACTCGCCTAGAAGAGAGGAACGTGCTCAGCCCCTGCACCGCCACACCGAGTCCCCGTACCCCGGCCCCGGCGCTCACCGGCAGCCCCGGAGCGGCCCCAGGTGACGGTGCTGAGAAAGGTGTTGAGCGCCGCTCGCGGGGCCTGCCCCGTCACCATGTCCGCCACCACCACCGTATTGTTGAGGTCCACGTGCAGAACCAGGCGCCGCC
>VWZP01002396.1:1276212-1289370 GCA_013396995.1 Dicaeum eximium | reverse complement strand
GCTGGGGCGGCCTCGGGGCGCTGGAGGCGGAGCCGCGGCGCTGAGGGCCCCGCCCCGGCCCCCGCCCCCCCGGTCCCGGGAGCCGGCGCGGGCCGAGCGCGGGTGCCGCACCCCCTGTCTGCACCAATCACCTCCCGTAGCCCCGCCCAGCCCGGGGTCCCTCCGGCCGGCGGGCCGAGCCTTGGGGAGGGTGCAGCGGGAGCGAGGGACGGGCGCTCGGGAAGCGGCATCGCCGGCGCCGAGGGGCGGGCCGAAAGGAGAGGCTGAGCGAGGACCGGGCGGCCCCGCCGAGCCCCGCTTGGGACTGCGCACCGGCCTCCAGCTCCACAGGCTGCCCCAGCCCCGCGTCTCGTCCCTGTCGGCAGCCGCTTCCCCCTGCGGTGTACCGGGAGAGCCCTTTCTGCGCTCGGACAGCCGGGCCTCAGACCCGTGCTAGCATCGACCTTCCGGTGCTGCGCTCGCACCGTGCCGGGAGCGCTGTGTTCCCGCAGCCCCGGCCCCGCAGTAGTGTGTCACGGGAGGGAGCCTGCTGTCGGCAGGACAGACTGTCCGGGGTGCGGCTGCTCCTGGCTGGCTTTCCTCCAATGCGGCTGGCTCTGCACCAAACAGGACCAAGTGGATGGATGTTGGAAAGTCCCGTTCCCATGAAATGTCACAGCCAGAACACCCCTTCAGATGTCCCAGCTGCTCCTGGGCTTGCTGCAGCCTGAAGATGATCCATTTTGCAGCCTGTTGAGCACATGTTATTACTTGTGCTTCTTCGTTGGTCTCTGCCTCATTACCAGATCAAAATTAACATTACACACTCTGGCTTTCCTGTGCCTGGCACTGCTTGGTCACTTTGGAGGTGCTGACTCTCACTGCTGGCTGGTGATGCTGGCTGGGGCTCTGTGGGATCAGTGCCCTGCCTGCCTCCCCTCCTTCGTGGGAGATCCCCCGCCTGCCTCTGAGCAACTGCATTATCCTCCTCCAAATCCCTCTTTGGCCATGACGTCTGCAGAGCACTTGACTGAGATTAGTCTGTCATGTGGAGGTTCTTACTCCCCCTCTGACCTGTGCTTTTCCCTTCTGTGGCTGCTCTTGGCTTGTGTCTCTTCCCTGCTTGTGCACTGGCGGCAGCACGGGCTCTGCTCCTGTGCTGTGGTGAGACCAGAGTTCTGGGGGGAGCATGGGACACGAGTAGTTCCTGTTCTGTCTGCTCAGGCGCTAACTTCTCCATCACAGCTTTATTGCCTGTGCACTGCCCTCTCCAAAACTCTCTCTGACACCTCCTGAATTTCCTGATCAGGGTTTTTAACTGAATCTTCATTATTATTTTGAGAGCTATCAATAAAGCTAAAGATTTTATGCCTTGTCAGTCTAGCATCCAGCTGTGGAGCTGTGAGGCCACCAGGATCAGAGTTCTCCCGGGTGCATCCTAAAGTCCTGCCTGGACTGCCCTTTAGTGCCTATTTTTTATTGAAAGCAATAATTGATGCTTTTATGCCAGGCAGGCAGCTGCACAGTGCCCTGAGTGTGATCCCAGTGTTGTCCCTCAGGCCTCTGTACACTTGGCCCGGGTGATGTGTGTTTCCTTCATACCGCCCTGCTTGAATTTCCTGCTTCCTGCTCACTTGCCAGCAAGTGTCCTTGGATCAACACCAGTTTGCTGTGACAGCAAGTTGTGGACCGTTGTTCAAACAAGGGAACAGCAAGGAGCAGTGCTGCCCTGCCACAGCATTCAGCATCAGTGAAGCACAACTGGAACAGCCTCCGGCCCTGCTGCCAGGTCTCCACGAGGAAGCTGCAGCTTTGGCAGGGACTCAAAATCAATTTTTGAGCAGCATCAGTTAAGCTGAGAAATTGAAGGTGGTGCTGGGATGCAGTTGAAGTGGTTAGGCATTCTTAGGATTGAGATGGCTCAATGGTGCTGCTTGTGATGTGTACACAGGGAAAGGGTTCAGTGAGGGCTCAATTTTTCCCAGGGAAAATGAGATGTGGTTATCCCAAGCTGGGGTGGGTCAAATACAAACTGGAAATGAGCTGCAGGTTTTGCTGAGTTAATCATTGTAGTCCTTCATCTTGGGGTGGATCGGACGGGATTTCCTGAAATCTTTGTTTAGGTTGGAGGATATTTTTGTGAGAGATGTTTTAGTTTTATTTCAGAGACAAATGAGTGACAGGATTTTCTTGATGATGCTTCTGTCTTGGGTTGAACCCAGAATCTGATCCAGTGTTTGTGACCAGCCACGCCTGGGCTTAATGGTTTGAGGTGCCATATTAGAAACTTAGTTCATTTCAGTTGCTGTAAGCTAACTATCTTCTTTCTCCTTTTGAGGTGTCAAGGGTTGTTTTTCCAGTAATTTGGACCTTTTTGAAGCACCTGCTTGCCTAATGCCATGAATATTGCAGCGAACAATGAGGAAGAAAAAGCTGTCCATTCCTGGTCAAGAATTTCCTCTGCAGGACAGAAAGTGCTGGAGGAATCCCTCCGAGTCTTCAACCCAATGTCCAAGGACCTTTCAGACACAGAGACCCAGCTGGTGGCCTTCATCCAAGGCCTGAAGGAGGAGGGCTACCAGCCCACGATTCTGAGGAGTAAGGATGTGTACGGGTATAGCTCGTGCACAGCAGTCACACCGAGTCAGACGGAAGAAAACACACAGCACAACTGTGCCAGCACCACTGAGCCCACTCAGAGTCCAGCCAGGAACTCAGTGGCAAAAGTGGCCCCTTTGCCCACCAGAATTCCAGTGAGCTCTTTGAAAGTCTCCAGTCAGGCAGTCTCCAAAGGGGATTCCACAAATCTCCTCTTGAGCTCCTTGAAGCAGACAGGATCTGGCACATCCAAGGCAGCGACAGTGGGCTTCCCTACAAGCATGTATCCTGATGTGTATCCAGCTATGAGACTGTCAGTGGTTCTGGAAGCCCTGGTGCCACTGAAAACCACAGCATCCTGTTTGGAGTCCAAGTACACACAAGGGCGTCTTGGGATCTCTCCCTCAGACCTTAAACTCCTCAAGACTTCAAGTCCACCAAGGCAGTTTTCTTCAGGCAAGAGCACTAAAATAACCGAAGGCAAGGGGTACAAGCGTTTGGTTAAGAAAGCACCAGATTCTGCCACCCGTGCTTTAAAGCTTCTGAAGGGACCAAAGGGTGGAGTGCTGCAGGAGAGCAACGCCTGCAAAGCCTCCGGAGTTCTCAACGGGAGAGTCACAGGCAGCTCATCCCAGGACTGCACCACAGCACCACAGTCCAAGACCTTGAAAATCAAAGATAAGGAAGTTCTGGTGGGAAAAACTGAGTGGAAGGACAGCAGCACTTACCAGGAGAGCACTGGGCAGAAGAAGAGAAGAGCTACAGAGGCAAAAGAAGCACCACAGAGGAAAAAAGCAAATACCATTCCTGTCCAAAAGAAAACTCAACAGGCTCAGAGCACTTTGAACCTCCTGAAATTCCGGACCATCAAGGTGGGCAACTCTTCCTCTGATGATGAAGTGAGGAGGAGAGCACAGAAGATTCTTAGGGTCAACCTGTCCCCGGTGATCCAAATTCAGCCCTTGTCCCATTCTCATACTGTCCCCTGAGTTTCTTCACTTGTCACTTTTTTTTCTAAGTAAATACAAGCCTGGCACCAGAGCGCAGAGAGGTTTAGGAGGGACTCTGTGTCTCTGGTGCCAATATGCTGACTAACCTGCAGACAGAGCAGCCCACTCTCGTGCTGTTCCTGCCTGTCTGCCACTGCTGTGCAGAACTGGCTGCAGAAATCCAAACCCCTGTTTGGGAGTGTGGGACGGTGACTCCAGCCAGCATCAAGCTGGGCGGGCTGGAGAGCTCACTTGCCACCACAATCCCCTGAACATGGCAGGCTGTGCTCTTGTGCAGGGGAGAGCACATGACTTTCTCATGACATTGATGCACTGTGATACTGCTCTTTTTCAAGCTGTACATTTACTGGTTTTATTTTGATCAAATTTTATAACTTTATTATCTATATATCTATATATCCATATATGTGCGTATGGCCCAGGAACTGTGGGAAGATGCACTTCCTCCATCCCTTTGGGATTGGGTTTGATAGCTTTTGTTCCTCCTTCCCTTCAGCTAGTCTTTTGTTAAAAGGTGCCAGGATTCCTTTGTGGTTCAGTGTTGTGACAGTCTGTCCTGGGCTCTGTTGAGCAGCTCAGAGGCAGCAGTGGTGTAGCCACTTGTGTGTCTCCAGAATGCCAAACAATTTGGAGAATTACCAGCTGGTAGTTTAAATTTTCGGTATTGTCTCTGCATAACAGTGGGGGAGTGTCACAGGGCTGCAAGTCTGTCTGACATCTTTAGGTGCCTCCTCCCTTTGTGGGTAGCAGAAGTATTGTTGTGTCTGATGGCGAATCAGGACTCTTTAATCAGAGGGCTTGATACGATTTATTAAAATTGCTCTATTGTTCAGAAGGATTTGGGCTATATGTGCCCAAGTACTGAGCTTAGATGCTTTCTTCTTCATGCTCAGTACAAGAATGCCAGAATGCTTAGAATTCAATGATAACAATTGTCCACATCATTGGCTAAGAAAGAGAGAAGGCCCACATCCCCCATATGGGAGACAGGGCAGCCAAACACCACCCGTGTCCTTGAAACACCCAGCTCAGAGATATGTTTATTGAATTCTGTGCTGAAAAGATGAACTTTCTCCTGGGAATAAAACCTCAGGAAGTTTGCACCCAAAAAACTTATAAAATATCAAAACTACACAGAAGTTTTTAATTCATGGTAGGGATTTGCCTCTGAAGAGGATTCCTCCTCAGCACCCAGCATTACTCTGCTCTCCTATACCCCAGGTGCAGCTATGGGTCATGAACTGTGACTGTAAGAGCCAAAGGGCTGGAACTGTTAGCAGGAACTGTGTAGTGTCCTGCCCACCATGTAACTGCTTTGCTGTTGCTGGGTGTTCCAGGAGCAGATTCCAGGTGCCGGTAGAGAAGACTGTTGGTTTTGGCTAGAGTTAAACCACGACAGACATGCAGGCAGTGTTTGAATGTATTAGCTACATCCTGCCAGTCCCAGAGCTCAGTGGGATACTTGAGACTGAATTAAAGCAGAAAAGTGAAAAATTTGGGTGGACATATGCCAGCACTTAAACATAGAGGGTCGCTTTCTGTGGTTTGTGGGGATGAAGCTGTAGGAGGGGAGATGGGCATCATGTGGTAGGTGGCAGCCTTGCTGTGCCATCAGGGATGTTGTGAGAAGGTGTGTGGCAGGTGTGAGAGCTCTGTGTGGAAGGAGTGCAGGCTCTGCCATCCCCAGGAGGCAGTGCAGAACTGCTGCAGATGGCTGTTGTCACCTCCCTGCACTGGGGGCACACTGTTGAGTCAGAGCAGGGCTCTGTGCTCTCTATGCTCCACAGAGAGGGATCTGCTAATCCCAGGAGAAACACCTCATTGGAGCAGTTAGTGCTGCTGCTGTCACTTGGAAGGGACAACCTGGTGTCCTGGGGAAAGGAAGAGGCATTGGGCTGGGTGTGGACCTGGCTCCATATACTGCTGTATGCTCAGATATCTGCAGCAGTAGTATAATCCACTCATTCTCTCACCAGGTCAAAATACCAGTTGCCTGACCTAGTAATCTCTGTGGACATTGGCTGAAGGGATGAGCTCCCCAGGGAAGTCCCAGCTCCTTACATTTAAGCCTCACCCTCCCAAGTACCTGGTTGGATTTTAGTGGTTTATGACAGGGTCAGTGTCTGATCCCCAGTGCAGAAAAGAAGGCTGTGGTATGGAGAGAAGAGAGGACGTTCATGACAGGGTGCAAAGGCAGGGAAGTTGAGCATTCTGAGGTGTATCTGGGTTCTCCTCTCACCCACATAGAGCAGGGTGGAGGTTCTCTTTCACTAAGCAACCTGGTCTAGTGTAAAGTATCCCTGCCCATGGCAGGTTGGTTGGAACAAGATGATCTTTAAGATCCTTTCCAATCCAAACCCGTCTGTGATTTTATGATTCAGGGAATGATTGCAAGCCCTGAACCCCACACTTGGGTTCTGAGTTGCTGTCAGAGATCATAACTTGCAGTGTTTGAGACTGACCTGTGAATGCCGCTGCTTGGCTGCTGAGGAGGAGGAAATATTTTCTTCTGCTTCTGTGTTTTAAAATGCCCTGGCAGAGAGTTCCCTGTCCTGACCTGGTGCTGGATGAACAGTGGCTCTCCATCACTGTCAGCTGGCCAAAAATTACTTTGTTCCTTTTGTTCCCACTCCTTCAGACCTTTCTCATTCCCACGCTCTCAAATGCCAGGTCTTGAAGTCCTGCACTGGTGTTTCTCTTTTGGGCCATTTCCCGAGGAGGGCTCTGAACTCCTGCCTGCGGTATTGCCGTCAGGCTGCTCAGCAGCTTCCCCGTTCCCAGACCCTTATAAGGGCACTGAGAGCTGTCTTTGGAGCCTCCTTATGCAGCACAGGCATCCCAGCTGAGCCCTTGGCCTCCGCTGGGAAAAACAACGTGCATCAAGGCTGAATCCAGGTCGAAGCAGCTTTTCCTTCAGCCTGAGTGGGAAGCTGAGCACCTGAGGTCGACTTACCAGGCCACATCCCTCCTCATCACTGTGTGTCTTCCCCCAGCTGTACTGCTGCCTGCCTCCCCACTCTTCATCACTTCATGCCTTTCAGCTTGGGTCTCTGCCAGTCAAGGACTTGATTTGTATTGTTGCTTAATACATCCAGCACAGCATCCAGCCTTAGTACTGCCATGCCTTTCCCAGCACTGAGCTGAGTTCTGTGCATGCTTGGTGATGACAGTTTGCCCTGTGTCCTTTCTAGGCCACCAACAAAGGTGTTCTGCTCCACAGGGAGAGAAAAGCTTTGGAAACACCTCTGTGTCACTAAGACTCGGGCCAGGGAAGTGAGCACTCCATAGATGTGTGCTCAGGGACTTGCTCATCACCAGTCCCGTCTCTGTCAGCTCTCCTGTGCATCTCTAACAGACCACAGGGCCCTGAGCGACAGGCAGTGCTGGACCTCCATTCTCTGCCCTCCTGTTGTCTCTTCCTCTTGCAGGCGCTTTGGGAGCTTGACTGGAAGGATTGCAGGTTGTTATAGAGGGGCTTTACAGCCTCTGTGCCAATGGCAGCAACTGCTGCCCATCAGCCAGTACTGGCAGAGGGGATGCCTCAGTCTGGCATGGGTTGGCTCCACTGTCCTTCAACTCATGCCCTGGTGTGGATGCTCCTGGTGTCCTGAGCGTGTAACACTGATGTGCATGAGGCTGCAGAGGGGCTCTGTGTGGATGCTGCTCTCTGCTCTTCAGGGAAAATGAAGGGTTTGATCAAACCAGAGCTACCTAAGACCTGATCTAACCAGAGGTCTCCCCCGCAGGTCCCTTCCATCCTGTGTTATTCTGTGGCAGCTGAGTAACACTTCCAGGCATCTGTACAACAGTAACTGGCAGGGCCCATAGAAATGCATTGCTCAGAGCGCTGTGGTCTCTACTGAGCCTGTGGTATGCGCCTTGTTCAGACCTGTTTCTCTGTTAGTCACTTTGAATTCATCCAAGTGCCTAACCTGGCCTATGTTGTTCTGGGCACTGTGACAGCCAAGAGCTTTGGAGACTCTCTTAGGAATGCTTTTAATGCGTGGATTTATGCCACTGTCACTTCTAGAAATGATTCGGCTAGCGGTCAAAGGGCTGTTCTTCCAACTGATTTTTTGGAAATCATTGCTCCTTTTATTCAGCTGCCAAGAAGCAGTTTATGCTTCCCCTCCACCAGACAAGGTCCTTGAGCTTCCTGCATGCTTCAGATGTCCGTCAGCAAAGTCCATGGGGAGAGTAGCTTGTCTGGCAGGCAGCTGAAGGGGAAGCTGACATCAGATACCAGTTGAAATCACAATGTTAATTGGTAGAAATATTCTGAAACTCATGTCCACTGTGATCAGATTTCACCATCTGCCACTGCTTATGGTTGTAAGTTTTTCCTCAGCCTCTTCCCTGCAAACCATGTAGCGTGTTGCTGCTGCTGCTTCTAAACTATTTGCATCCCCCCTGAGCCAGTTGCTGTAGCAATCCTTGTACAGAATTTCTTAAGCACTTTTTTGCAAAATAAGGAGGGATTATTTTGTTACTCCTGCTTGGCAGCCCACGAGTGGTATTTCAGTGTGTGAAGGAGGTGTGCTCCCTGGAGTTCTCACCTCACTGGGCAGCTCTCAGACCAGTTTGTACTAACAGGGCTGGGGTTAGTGGGCTGAGATCCCCCCCATTGCCTGGTGTTTCCTTGCATTAGTTGCCAGCTAAGAACATGGCAGGGGAATCAGCAGCAGAACAGCACAGATGGGTGATGCTGCACATGTGGCTCCATGGTCCTGCTCCACAGCTGCCCACGTTTTGTGGCCTGTCCTCTAGGTCCCCCTGGTACACGAGGAGCACTTCTCCACCCCAGCTCCAGCTGTGGCAAGAGGGGCTGGGAGGCTCTGGGTTTTGGAATTGAGCACAGAGTTTGTGCCCTTTTAATTGTGACTTGTGCTGTGTTCATGGCAACAACTTGACAGCATATGAGGGGTTCAGCCAGCCCAGCAGTTCTTTCCCTTTGGATCCAAGTTCCCTGCCCTGTCTAGAAGCTGGGCCTTTGGCCATGGCTCAAGGGATCCCTGGGTATGGAGAGCAGATTTGTCTCTCAGCTCCAGCTGGGCAGTGTGACTTGAGCTGGGCAGCTTCCCAGGCAGGAGGGCAGGTTTCGGTGGGAGGATCCTTTTTTTTGCCATGGTTGGCAGGGTCAGTGCCGAGTTGTGGAGCACTGGCTCCTCAGCCAGGCTGGTTGGTTTGTGTGGAAATGATGATTTCTTTTTCAGTCTTCAAAATGGCACTGGCCTCTTTGCTTCTGTGCTCAGATGGGGATGGCCTTCCAGGAGCTGAGGTGGCCAACAGAGAAGACAGCAGTTTTGGGATATCTGGCACCTTCCTGATGGTGCTGCAGCCCTCAGCTTTGCCAGCTAGGTGGGCTGGCACAGCCTGTGGAGAGCACAGCAGGGCAGGATGCTCCTGAGCCCTCACATTCTGGACTCTGCTAGAGAGCACCATGCTAGGGTTTCCCTCTCCTTGCAGCCTGTTCTGCCTGGAGCTGGGTGCTGTTAGGAAGGTGCCAGATGCCTCAGAGGAATCTTGTCCCAGAAGACACGAGAGGCCAGCCTTTGTCACTAGATCATCCCTGAGTGTGGAATTAAGCTTGTCTGTAGGTGTGACAGTGCTGGAACCTGTAGGTTGGCCAGCAGCTGCCCCCAAAGCCATGGTGCTGAGGTCAGACCCCTAGGAACTCTAAGGAAGTCTGGTGAAAAAATGAGAAACTGGGAGTAGGGAAAGCTAAAGATGGCAGCAGCACCTGGACAGCCAGCAGCCTGCAGCTTCTGTGTCTGCTGCAGGAGAGGAGCCAAGGCTGTGGCTTTCCACATCACTGTTTTCCCTCCATCCCTGCCTGGCCACAGAGCTTCCCCTACCCTGCCTGGCAGCAGTACATGGACACTGGTGCTGCAGGTGAGTGGGAGTCCTTTTCCAGCAGGCACCCCCCAGCCCTTCATTTCCATCCTTCATCGGTCTCACAATCTGGCGCTGCTCACGTGGCCTCCAAAATACCTTCCCCAGGGAGTCCCTTAAAGGCCTTATTATCGTCTGGGATTCTCTCCTTATTGTCTTAATTAGTCCCTTCCGTTCCTGTGTTCCTGTGGCTACAGGCAGCTCCTGTGAGTGTCTGGTGATTCTCACAGACACAAGCACATGGTGCTGTTTTAAAAGACAAGGTGCTGCAAAGCTACCCCCAGAAATACCTCCCCTCCTGCCTCTGCTCCGCCGTACTGCCCAGGCCTAGGTTGGGACAAACTGTTTGTTCATGGTGGCAAAGGCATCATGTGATGCCCTCCCTCCTCCTGGGTCCTGGTGCAGCACTCCTGAGGAGCAGCATTTCCTAAGCAGAGGCATGGCAGCTGCTCTGAGTGACACAGGGGCTCTGGGTGGGCACTGCCCGGCCACTGGGCTGCTCTCTGCCAGCCAGCAGCTCCATGAGATCTGTCCCCACGCCACAGCTTGACCGACCTGCTCCAGCTGAGACCAGCGCCACGGGCTCTGCTGTGGCATTCCCTGGTGTTTGGGCATCCCAAGCAATGGCTGGGGAGCAGCAACTGCAACCTGCAGGAGGGCGAGTAACAAACTTTGTATGATGATTTTACAAATGACCATCTTGTTCTTGAATGAACTTTTTACCGTTTCATTTGTTTGTGTAGAATGTTTCTGAAGTTCTAATAATATTTAATGTTAATATGAAGCTGGGCTGTTCCACACTCAATGTTGTATATTTTGGAATGGCATTGCTTAGTGAAAAGACAGAGTTAGTATTATTCTACTCTTTGGAAGGGAATGGGACAAAAACCAGACTTTTTTCTTAAATGAAGTGA
Source organism: Dicaeum eximium (assembly GCA_013396995.1). NCBI lineage: Eukaryota > Metazoa > Chordata > Aves > Passeriformes > Dicaeidae > Dicaeum > Dicaeum eximium. Next base: position 1,278,977 of record VWZP01002396.1, on the reverse strand, counting down.
ACTTTTTGTTATTAAATCCTAGCAGGTGTCCAGCCCTTCAGTAAAATGGTGCTCAGAACCACCCAATGTGTCCGGCTTTTCTTTGGGCTATGACAGACTACTCCTCCCTGGGCTCCTGCTCCCAGCCCTGTGTCAGCTCCATGGAATGGTGTCTCCCGTGTGCCCAGCTGCTGCATGCTACATGGGGCACGCTCAGCTGCAGACCACACCCCCAGCTCTTCTCCCGAGTTTTCCCAGGGAAGTTTGGCATTACTCAAACTCCACTAAGGATTGCCTGGTTTGGGGTGGAAAATACCCCACATGTATGTCACTGGTGCAGAACGGGGATAAATCCACATTCCTGGTTAGTTCCTAGAAACATGCAGGGTGGCACTGTGCTGGCAGGTGCTCTGCCAGCCCCAGCCTGCCTGCCCACCCTCCAGCTCTCTCTGAATCTGCCTGCTCTGCAGCCGGGACCCTCTGGCCAGCTAATTCAACAGAAGCACCATTGTTCCACAGTTTGCGGTCTGGATGCAGTTTGTGCCGCAGGGCTGTCAGTGCACTGACCCAGCACTAATGCTGCTGGGACCGTGGCCCTGGGCAGACAGCAGCTCCGGTGCCGTGCTGGAGCTCATTCCTCGAGAAGGGAAGTGGTTAAGTAGTTCTCTGCTCGCTAAGGATGTTCGGGAAAAGTGTGGGCTGCCTGCTGTGCACACGGAAGTCGGTCCAAGCAGGGCTGGCCAGGCGAGAGAGGCTACCCCCGGAGCTCGGGGGCTCTGCTGAGGATGCGGGGGGTGGTGGGGTGTAGAGGAGGGCCTCTGTGCTGCTGCAAGACTGCCCTGATCGCTGCTGAAAGGTGCTGGGGGAGTGAGGCTGTGGGCACCCAAGGAAGCGGGGGGTGCTCGGCAGCGCTGAAACGCTGGTGATGGAGGGCAGAGCTGCTGGCAGATCTCCGGCCAGAGGAGCTGCCCCCGGACAGGCCATCTCCCGGGCAGACCCGGGCCACCCCCACGCGTTCAGCTCTGGGGCAGACGAAGGGATTGCATGCAGCCTGGCATGGGAAATCAGAGCAATCTTTAGAAAGGTGCCTGGACATGGGCTAGGATACCTCTCTCGTTCCTCACATCCCGCTGAGGATCCTTCCCTCCCACTTTACTTGGCTTTTCAAGGCCAGAGATCCTGTTACAGTTGCCTTTATCAGGCCTCTTTGGATCTCCTCAGAGCAGATAAAGTTTGCTTGGCAAGATCCCGTGACATAGACACGCTGGCCAGTGCTAATGGCTCTTTGTCAGCTTATCTCCTGCCAGCTCTCCCAGCTCAGAAGGTGGTGGTGCTGCCTGACCACCAGCTTGCACTGCTGGAGCCTTGCAGGGCACAGCCTGGCCACTCCTCCAGGCTCCCAAGTGCCTTGCATGGCTATGGGGAGCTGGTAGTACACTGTGCACAGCACCTCTTGTCCTGCTGAGGTGCCTGGCTGTCTCAGGGTGTCCCTGGGGGCGTGGGTTTTGGCGTCCCTAAGGCCGAGAGCTGCTTTGTCTGCCCATGACCTTGCTTGGCGGCGGGTGGCCAGAGCGTGGCCTTGGCGTGGGGAGCACACGGCTCTCCTTCCTTCCTTCTCCCTCGGCCTCGGCTAATAAAAGGCACTATCCCTGCGTGACAGCGAGGTCTCTGTGGAACCCAGCCCTGGTGCACAGCCGTGCTCCCTGCAGGGCTCCAGGGCTGCCGGCTCAGCACCCAGCCCAACCGGTCCAGAGGATCCCAGACAGCGCCAACCAGCACAGGGTGAGTGGGGCATGGCGGTGCCCACAGTGCAGCACTGGGCGTGAGCAGGATCCGTCTGGCATGGGTACCGGGGTAGTGCCGTGCAGGGCTTCTGGAACCGCTGCTAGAGATGTGCCCTGAAGAGGCACAGACGGGCCCGTGCAGTGCAGGGCGAGTCCCAGCCCGGCTGCCTGTCTCAGCAGCCCCACGTGCTGCACAACCGGGCACCGCAGCCCTGTGCGAATGCGGTGCCTTCTCCCGGCCAGCCTAGGCACAGGACACTGCTGTGTCACACGTGGGCCACCGCCAGCGTGTACCTTCCTCTGTCTCACCTTGGCTAAAGCTCGGTGCGGGCAGGTCCCTCCCCTCGCCTGGCACGACTGCCGGAGGAGGAGACAGGCACCGGCCGCCCTCCTCCAGGAGCAGCAGCTGAGCCCAGCCCGAGCCCAGCCCGAGCCCAGCCGGCCTCCGACTCCGCAGCCCACCCGGGCCACCAGCCACCTGCCCAGCACCCCAGGCTTCCACGGGCACAGGTAGGAGCCGGTGTGCCGTAGGGGAGACCCTGGGCACGGCACAGCTCTGGGGCATGGCACAGCCCTTGGCACACGGCACAGCCCCGTGGCAGGGGCTGGGTGCTGGCAGCTGGCATGAGGAAGGAGCTGCGGGGTTCCTTGGCAGTAACAGGCTGGGTACCCCCACCCCTGCCATACGCTTCCTGTGGCTGACGTGTGCCGGACTTTGCCCATGGAGCTGTGGCAGTGGGGAGGGACAGGTACCTTGGGAGGGACGTTCCCATCCGGCAGCATCGAGGCCGTGCCCAGGTGAGCTCCTGGTGGAGCAGATGCCCTGCACCGCTCCACTCTGCAGCGTAGCCGTGCAGGTGCCTTCGCCATGGGCCATCCCCACGTGAGGCAAGGAATGGTGCAGTAACCCCTGTGTATCTGCGCCCCGGCTCCTGGAGCATCAGGCACCCATCCCGCCCTGCCGCCCCCCGCGCCTCACTGCCAGTGGCAGCAGACACGTTC
>VWZP01002396.1:1250940-1276160 GCA_013396995.1 Dicaeum eximium | reverse complement strand
TGCCTCTGGCTCGCCAGCCCACGAGGCGCCCTTTTGTTTGCCGGCGGGGCCCACCGTGCCGCCTGGGGGCCGGGGCGTGCCCGGGCTGCCGACGCCTGGCCGGCCTGGCCTCCGCGGGCGGGCGGGCGGCGGGGGCCTCCAGGCAGAAGGAATCGGCAGTGACATTCCCGTAGCCTGGAGACCGCCGTCCCTTTCAGCGGGCAGCACATTTGAATAAGAATCGTACACGGGGAAGGGGGGCCACCAGCCGCCATCCCATCGCTGCCCTTGCCCCGGCTCATTTCTGCGCGCCCAGCCCAGGGGCAGCGGGTCCCACGCCGCCCTCGCCCCTGGCCTTGATCCCGCCGGACGCCACAGGACGCCAGGTACAGGGGGTTCGCGGGGCTCGGGGACCCTCGTGCCAGCACGTGGCTCTGCACCACCTTGCCTATCGTCCTGGCATGGCTTCGAGCGGGGCGGGTGCCAGGACAGAGTCGCGGCTCCCCCCGCCCTGAGCCCCCCTGCCCTGGGCTGGCTCCGTGTGGGGGACAGGAGAGATGTGTTTGGGCAGAGCCGGGACCAGGCTTTGATCCAGCTCTTGTGGGGCTGGGAGCGGGAAGTACCGGGAGAGAAGGAAACACAAAAGGCAGCTCCAACCTAAATTTAACAGCGGGACCCTGGCCAGAGTCAGGGACGCCCTTGCCCAGCCGGCTCCGACGTTCCTGGCTCCCCTCCCAAGCTGGCCTTGGCCCGGTGCTGGTACCCCCCAGGGACACGAGTGGGTGTTAAAGGATAGGTCCATTCTGAGCCAGGCAGGATGGGGCATGGCACAGTTCGTGCTAGCTCTGGTGGGGCATAGCATGGCTGTGTGCCTGGTGTGTGTGTGACAGTCCTCCAGAGCTGCTCAGGTGGGCACTGCATGTCATCCCAGAGGACTTTCAGACCCAATTGCCCCTGATTTCTCGTGTTGTCCCTGGAAAGCACCATCATGCCAGTGCGGGGGGGTGCATCCTGGACTGCACGGTCGTGCTAGAGCCAGGAGAGGACAGGCACCAGCTGCCCTGCACCCTATCCCAGTGCCATCTCCATGTTCCACCAGGCAGATCCCGTGGTTGCCCATGGACCTCTTGGTGCTTGCTTTCCTCCTGGGTAAGCGTTGGCCTCGGGGGCACCCTGCATACCCACAGTGCTGGGAGCTGCAGTGGTTCAGGGACACCAGTCTGGGTGGAGGTGCTGGGCAATGGTGATGCTCCCCGCCTGGCAGCAGCCATAGCCTGACTGCCACAAAACCCCATGGGGAATCCAGGCTGCACTAAGCCCCGTCGGGATTAGCAAGCGCCTGACCTGGCTCCTGACTCCCCCTGGAACTTCTCAGCACCCTGGGGCTGCCTGGGCCCCCAGGAGCATGGGCAGCCCAGCCCCCCACTCACCCTGCTCCCTGCCCCTGGTCACAAGGCCGCGGCGCTGCTGCCAGCACCTTTCCGGATCATGGAGCTTCGTGCTGCATCACTGGGTTGGGATGCAGGGATGGGACGGGATGGGACGGCTGGGGGTGGGGTGGGTACATGGGGAAGCGGGGGGTGCCCAGGCACCCCAGTGCAGTCCCCAGCCTATGCCCTCATGCTCTCTGCACAGTGGGGGGACTGGTGGCAGGGGGCTGGCAGGAGCCTGACCTGAGCCACGGCTGCGCCCGTGGCAGCTGCTACCCAGCCACTGGGAACCTGCTGGTGGGGCGAGCCACCCGCCTGAGTGCCACCTCCACCTGTGGGCTGCACGGGCCCCAGGAATACTGCATCGTCAGCCACCTCCAGGTGAGCCCACCCAGCCCCAGAACGGCTCCGGCACAGACCCACAGAGCCAGGCACTGGTGCAGCCTCCAGTCACCCATCCCTGATGGTGCCACTCCTGGCACAGGACTCGGAGAAATGTTTCACCTGTGACTCACGTGACCCGTCCCTGCCCGAGAGCCACCGCATCGAGAATGTAATTTACCTGAGCAGCCCCCATGACCAACGGACCTGGTGGCAGTCGGAGAATGGTGAGGTCAGGGTGGCAGTGGGGTTGCCCCATATGCATGTGCTGTGGGGCTGTGTGGCCACAGGGGTCTTCCCCAGCCTTAGCCATCTCTGTCTCTCTGTCTCCCAGGTGTGGAGCACGTCAGCATCCGCCTGGACCTGGAGGGCAAGTTCCACTTCACCCACCTCATCATGAAGTTTAAAGTGGGTCCTGGCACATGGATGCCTGGGATGGGATGGAATGGGATGGAACAGGATGCATCTGGAGGGGCTGTGGGTCTGGCCCCCATCCCATCTGGGTGTCCTGCAGACCTTCCGCCCCGCGGCCATGCTGGTGGAGCGCTCAGCCGACTTTGGGCGCACCTGGAAGGTGTACCGCTACTTTGCCTACAACTGCTCCAAGCTCTTCCCTGGAGTCCCCAGCCACCCCCTGGGGCTTGTGGATGAGGTGCTGTGTGACCAGCGCTACTCTGAGATTGAGCCCTCCAGCCATGGGGAGGTGAGTGGGGATAGGGTGGTGCCGAGCAGGGCCAAGGGTCTGGATGGAATGGGATCAACCATTCCTTCCTGCTCACAGGTCATCTTCAAGGTGCTGGACCCCTCCATCCCCGTAGCAGATCCTTACAGCCCAGACATCCAGGGTATGTCGCCGGGGGTGTGGGGGATGCAGGGCTGGCTGCCGTCAGGGCAGTGCTAACAATGACACGCCCCCAGACCTGCTTCGTGTCACCAACCTGCGGGTGAACCTCACCAAGCTGCACACACTGGGGGACAACCTGCTGGACTCACGGCGGGAGGTGCTGCACAAATACTACTACGCTGTGGATGAGCTGGTGCTGCGCGGGAGCTGCTTCTGCCACGGCCACGCTGCCCACTGTGCCCCAGCACCCGGTGCCCCAACACCCTCTGTCCCCGGCATGGTGAGGTGCACACACACACCAGCGTGGCATGTGCCCCATGGGACCTGGCAGCCACACTGAGCTGGGTGCTCCCTCCAGATCCATGGGCGCTGTGTCTGTGAGCACCACACGCAGGGGCTGAACTGCGAGCGCTGCGAGGACTTCTACCACGACCTGCCCTGGCGCCCGGCCGAGGGCTCCAGCACCAACGCCTGTCGCCGTGAGTGCCAGGGCTGTCAGGCTGTGCTGTGCCAGGGCTTTTGGGGTGCTTCAGGCTGTACTTTGGGGAGGTTTGTGGTTGTGGTGGTGCATATCAGAGCAAGGAGAGCCCAGGCAGGGGAGGATTGACACTGGGGTGCTGCCTGCCAGGTGTGGGCTGTGGTGCCCCATGCCATGCCGTGGTGCTGTTCCTGTAGGCTGTGACTGCAACGAGCACTCACGGCGGTGCCACTTTGACATGGCCGTGTTCCTGGCCACGGGGAACACCAGTGGGGCTGTGTGTGATGACTGCCAGCACAACACCATGGGCCGTCGCTGTCACCTCTGCAAGCCCTTCTACTACAAAGACCCCACCAAGGACCTGCGGGACCCCGCGGTGTGCCGAGGTCAGTGTGGGACAGGCTGTGCGGGGTGGTGCTTCGGTGGTCACAGTGCTGACCCTGCCTGTCTCCCCAGCCTGCAACTGTGACCCTGAGGGTTCTCTGGATGGTGGGCTGTGCGACAGTGCTGATGACCCAGCCAGGGGCCTGATAGCGGGGCAGTGCCGCTGCAAGGAGCACGTGGCTGGTCCCCGCTGCGACCGCTGCAAACCCGGCTTCTTTGACCTCAGCGCCGACAACCCGCAAGGCTGCCGGAGTAGGTACCAGGGTGGCACCTACTGGGGTCAGGCATGTGGTTTGGCATTGCTGGAAACTGCTGGCTCTCCATGCAGGGTGCCAATGTGACCCCCGTGGCACAGTGGCTGATGGCAGCCAGTGTGACCCTGTCAGTGGGGAGTGCTTCTGCAAGCGGCTGGTGACTGGGCGCAGCTGCAACCAGTGCCTGGTGAGTGGGGCTGTGCCACAGCCCGTGCACAGTGCTCAGGACTATGGTACACAGACAGCTGCTCTCTAACACCCTTGCCCTCTGCAGCCTGAGCACTGGGGACTGAGCCACAACCTCCCAGGCTGCCGGCCCTGTGACTGTGATGTGGGAGGTGCTCGCAACAACCTGTGAGTCTTTGTGGGGATGCAGAGGGCAAGAGGCACCCCTCCTGGCACCAGGGCTGATGGTGCTGCTGGGGTGCCAGGTGTGCCATGGGGACAGGGCAGTGCCAGTGCCGCCGCCATGTGATAGGACGACAGTGTGAACAGGTGGAGACCGGTTTCTACCGCATCAACCTGGATCATTACACCTATGAGGCGGAGGATGCACGGCTGCATCAGGTAAGGAATGAAGGTGTCCCTGGGAAGGACATCAGGCAGAGCAGGGCAGTGGTGCCCCTTTGCAGGATGCCCAAACCAGCAGGCAGTGGTCTGCCTCCCTGCTCAGGGCAGAGCAGTGCCTGCTGGCCAAGGCAATTTTTAGGGTCCCATTTCACAACGCCTGCTTACACCAGGGCTCAGTGGTGGAGCGTGAGCCCCCCCCAGACCGTCCAGCTTCCTGGACAGGGACAGGCTTTGCCCACATGTTGGAAGGTGGCTGGGTAGAGTTTCACGTGAGTGATGTGCCTTTCTCCACCGAGTATGATGTGGTCATCCGCTATGAGCCCCAGGTGAGCACCAGAGTGTGAATCCAGCAGTGTGATATATTGCCAGATTGGGAGGTAGTGGTGGGGAGTTCCAGATGGTGAGGCTTTTTGACACTGCCCCTTCTTGGCTGCTAGCACCCAGAAGCCTGGCAGGAGGTGGGGCTGAAGGTGCTGCGCCCCAGCCCTGTCTCCGCTAGCAGCCCTTGTGGAAACACCATCCCTGCCGATGACCAGCTCTCCACCAGCCTCCCCTCCGGTGCCAGGTAAGCACCTCAGTAGGGCTGGGCTGTGCTGGGGCTCACTGGAGGCACATGGCTGCCCTTGCTCTGTTTTTCCCCCATTCAGGTATGTGGTGCTGTCCCAGCCCATCTGTCTGGAGCAGGGTATTTCCTACACGCTCCGCCTGGAACTGGGCTGTGCTGCTGCTCATCAGGATCCCACTGCCAGTGTGCTCATCGATTCGGTGAGGGGCAGACGGGCAGTGAGATGGGGGGCAGCAACCCTTCACGGGGATAGGATACAGCCATAGGNGCGGCGGTCCCACTTTGACATGGCCGTGTTTCTGGCCACGGGGAACACCAGTGGGGCTGTGTGTGATGACTGCCAGCACAACACCATGGGCCGTCACTGCCACCTCTGCAAGCCCTTCTACTACCGGCACCCTCGCTCCGACATCCGGTCCCCCACTGCCTGTGCCCGTGAGTATCCTGGGACCCCAGCCCCACGGCTTGTCCTAGCTCCATGGCTCCCGGTGCCACCTGCTCCAGCCTCACAGCTCCTGGTGCCAGCAGCCAGAACTCCTCACGATCCTCTCTCTTGGCAGCGTGTGATTGTGACCCAGCAGGCTCGCTGGACGGAGGTGCCTGCGATGGGCACACGGACGTGGCGCTGGGCATGATCGCGGGGCAGTGCCGCTGCAAGGAGAATGTGGCCGGTCCCCGCTGTGACCGCTGCCGGCATGGTGCCTATGGCCTCAGCCACGGCGACCCACAGGGCTGTCAGCGTGAGCTGGGAGCCAGGGATGGCATGGGAGAAGGGATGGGCATGAGGGGATGATGGAGGGGTAGGGATGAAGGAATGAAGTTGGAGGGATGGGGAATGAAGGGATGCTGATGGAGGAATGGGGATGGGATGGATGAGGATGGAGGGATGGAGGTAGAGGTATGGTAATGGAGGGATGAGGATGGAAAGATCTGGGATAAGAGAGATGGAGATGGAAGGATGTGGCAGAGTTGTATGAGAATGGATGGAGCGATGGTGATGGAGGAATGGGGATTGAAGGGATGAAGATGGATGGATATGGGATGGGGAAGGAGGGCCATGAAACATGGGCTGTGGTCCAACTGGCACCTCCTCACATGTGCATGTGTGGGGGCAGCATGCAGGTGTGACCCACGGGGTACGGTGGCAGGCAGCTCCCCATGTGACCCCATCAGTGGAGACTGCTACTGCAAACGCTTTGTGGCTGGGCGCTCCTGCAGCCAGTGTGTGGTGAGTGCCCCAGCTGGCCCCACACCACGCCCGTGGGCCTGACTGTCCCCAGCCTCATGGCAACCCCCAGGGCTGGGTTGGCCTCACACCTGCCCTACATGTCCCCTCCTCACTGCAGCCCGAGTTCTGGGGTCTGAGCTATGACTTGGGAGGCTGCCGGCCCTGCGCCTGTGACTTCGGGGGAGCCTACAACAACCGGTGGGGCCCAGCACAGCACCTGGAGGGGCAGGGGTGGGGGCAGGGCTGGGAGTCACACACGGGGGAAGGGAGGGATGGGGACAAGGCTGGGGAGGTCTGGGGGCTGGGATGGAGGGAGGAAGAGAGGGATCTCTATTCCCAGAGATGGAGGGATGGGGACAGAGATGGAAGTAGGGATGGATGAAGACACAGACAGACAGAAGGACAGATGAAGGGACAGGATGGTCACCCCCAGGTGCTCCATGGAGGATGGGGCATGTCCCTGCCGCCCCCACATCATGGGACGGCAGTGTGACCAGGTACAACCCGGCTTCTTCTGTGCCCCCCTCGACTTCTACACCTATGAGGCCGAGCAGGCAACCGGCCATGGCCACAGCCACCCTCAGCTCCCGGTGAGTCTCCTTGGGGGTCCCTGTGCTTGTGCATGGCTGTCACTATGCATCGTGCTCCATGCATAGCTGCCACTGTGCTCTACGCATGGCTGTCACCCTGTCCTGCATGTGGCTGTTAGCATGCCCTGTGCACGGCTGTCCTTGTGCACGGCTGTCCCTGTGCATGGCCACTGTCCCCTGACCCCATCCCTGCAGGGTGCCATTCGGGCAGAGGTGCCCCAGGACTGCCTGGAGTATGACACCAGGGAGCCGGTGGGGCGGAAGGGACGCTCACGGCATCAGCGCAGCCCCCCCCGTGCTCCCCAGCGCCCCGTCCCCTCACGCCGCAGCCGCCAGCAGCCCCCCAAGGTGAGCCTTGGGGTGGTAGGAGAGGGCACAGTGAGGCACTGCAGGGCAGAAGTGGCTGGGGGTGGAGCCAGGGCCAAACCGTGCCGGTGTCCTGCCCAGCTGGACGTGGAGGAGGTGGTGCGGGACAGTGCCGGGCGCATGGTGACGTGGACAGGCTCGGGGTTCGCCCGGGTGCGGGACGGGGCTGGCCTGACCTTCCGTGTGGACAACGTGCCCTACCCCATGGACTACGAGCTGCTGCTGCGCTATGAGCCCGAGGTGAGCACTGCCCCAGCCATGGCCACGGCCTGTATGGCACGGCACAGCCCTGACACCGCCTTGCCTGTCGCCACAGTCAGCCGAGGACTGGGAGGCCGTGGTCAGCGTCAGCTCCCGGGTGCTGCCCACCAGCTCTCGCTGTGGGAACCTGCTGCCCTCCGAGCAGATGTACCGTGAGACTCTGCCCCCCAGCCAGAGGTGAAACGGGCTGGGCTGGGGTGGGCTGGGGATGGCAACAAGGGAGGTGGTTGGGTCCTGCTGCTATCCTTTCGCTGTCTCCACGGCCCTGCTGTGCCCGTGCCTCAACACCTGACTCTGTACAGGTACGTGCTGCTGTCCCGGCCCTTCTGCTTCGAGCCCAGCACCCCTTACGAGGTGACCATGCGGCTTCAGCGGGCTGGTGTCACTCAGCGCCACCCTGGTGCCTTCATCCTCATTGACTCGGTGAGGGGGTCCCACTGCACCTTGTGCCTGAGGCTTGGCAGGGGTGGGATCATGGGCAGGGACAGGGAACCACAGGCTGGAGTGGGAAGTGACCCCACTCTGGGGATGTATGTGGGGTTGGGATGAGGATGAGATGGGATGAGATAGGATGGGTTGGAGATGGGGATGGGATGAGGATGGGGATGGGGATGGGATGAGGGTGGGAATGGGGGAGACATAGATGTTGATGGGGAAGGGGGTATTAATGAGACTGGGGACTTAGAGTTGGGGTTGGTATAGGGGTGTCAGCATGGAAGGGGATAAGGAAGCTTCTGGGGATGGCAATTTATATGGGAATATCGATGGTGTTGGGAATGTCAGTAGAGCTGAAGCTGTTGATGGAGCTGGGGTAGTTGATCCCAGCAGCACTGGGACTGTCCTGGAGCACATGGATCCAGCCTGGTGGTAGGTCCCACAGTGGAGGCTGGCTATGTCCCCCAGCCCCATGCCATCTTCCCTTGCCACAGTTGGTGCTCCTGCCGCGGGTGTCAGAGTTGCCAGGGTTCCATGGGGCAGAGGCAGCAGTGCGCCAGGAGGAGCTGGAGCGGTACCAGTGCCTGGAGGTGTTTCGCATGGCCCCTCCTCATCCCCTGGCCCAGGCCTGCGCCCGCCTGGTCTGCAGCGTCTCAGCCCTGATGCACGGCGGGGCACTGCGTGAGTGGGGAGCCTGCAGGGATGGGACTGACGAGTGGGCAGGGCTGGAGCCCTGCCCGGGGCAGTGGGTCAGGATACGCCCATGCCCATGGCATGGTGGGCAGGAGAGCAGGGGCAGGGTGTGGGCAGGGCATGGGCAGGTGGGGGCAGGTGCAGCCAAGGCAGCTGTGGCCCCATGCTGGTCCTGCTCCCGCAGCCTGCCAGTGTGACCCACAGGGCTCCCGCAGCAGCGAGTGCCAGGTACAAGGCGGGCAGTGTGAGTGCAAGCCCCACGTCATCGGCCGACGCTGCGACCACTGTGCCCCAGGCAGCTACGGCTTTGGGCCCCTGGGATGCAGCCGTGAGTAGTGGGATCTTCATCCGCCAGGAATCGCTGTCTTGCCTGTCTGTGTGTCCAGCCATCAGTGCCCTCTTCACTGCCCTGTTCACATGTCTGTCTGTCCATCTGTCTGTGCATGTGTCCATCTCAGCCCTGCTGTCCTGCAGCCCATGGATTCAGTCAGTTATCCATCCATCCATCCATCCATCCATCCATCCATCCATCCATCCATCCATCCATCCATCCACCCATCCACATTAGCCCCCTGTGAGCATTGTGCTGTCCTGCACTCTCATCTGTCTGTCCACCCATGTTCTTGTGGACTTAGGTGTCCACATGAGCCCTTCTGTGCCACAGCCCATGGAGTGAGCATGCTCTGGGCGCTGGTCCCCTGCCTGTTCGTGTCTGTCCATCCCTGTGTCCCTGCATCCATGTGCCTGACATGAGTTGTGCCGCCCTGCAGCCTGCACCTGCTCCCCAGAGGGCTCGGTGTCCCAGCTGTGTGACAAGGTGAGCGGGCAGTGCCGGTGCCAGCCCGGCACTGTGGGCCGGCAGTGTGACCAGTGCCAGCCTGGCCACTGGGGCTTCCCTGCCTGCCGGCCCTGCCAGTGCAACGGGCACGCTGAGGAGTGCGACCCCCGCACGGGCACCTGCCTGCACTGCCGCGATCACACGGACGGGCGGCACTGTGAGAGGTGAGCCAGTCCAGGAGGAGGGGATGGGGTGCCGTGGCCTAGAATGGGATGGATCAGTACAGTAGGACAGGATGAGATTTGATGGTATGGGATATGTTGGAATGGTGGGATGGGTTGAGATGAGCTGGCATAAATATGATGGGATGGGGTAGAATAGGATGGGATGGCATGGTGTGGGATGGGACAGATTTAATGGAATGGGATGGGATGGGATGGATACAATTGGTTAGGATAGGGTAAGATATGATGATATGGTATACAATGGAATGGGATAGGATGGCGGGATGATGGTATATGATGGATGGGAGGGACCCATTGGGTCCCCCCTCGTCCTTTCAGGTGCCAGGACGGTTACTATGGGAATCCTGTGCTGGGCTCGGGGCAGCAGTGCCGGCCCTGCCCCTGCCCTGGCTACCCTGGCACTCGGCATTACCACGGGAGCGCCTGCCACGCGGACGATGAGACACACCACATCGTGTGCCTCTGCGCCCCTGGATACGCGGGTGAGGGACAGAACGGGCGCAGTGCAGCACGGACCCCCTGCACTGGGGCTGCGGGACCCCAGCACCTACAGCCCCCCTGTCCGCAGGGCCCCGCTGCGACCGCTGCTCCCCTGGTTACTTTGGGGCTCCGGAGATGGAGGGGGGGGAGTGCCGCCCCTGCCAGTGCAACAACAACATCGACGCCAGCGACCCAGAGGGCTGCGACCCCCGCACGGGACGGTGCCTGCGCTGCCTGTACCACACTGCTGGGCCACGCTGTGCCCAGTGTCAGCCTGGCTACTACGGCAACGCCCTGCAGCGCAGCTGCCGGCGTGAGCGGGGCTGGGGCTGCGGGGGGATTTGGGATGGGGGGGTTGAAGTGATGCAAGGGCGCAAGGCAGGGATGCAGCATGGGGTTGGGTGTGGGGTGATTGGGGTTGGGTCAGGGAGAATTTTGGGGTATTGCGGGGCTAGGGTTCAGGGCCAGAAGAGGTCTGGGGCTGTTAGAAGGGGCAAGGGGCTATGCCTCGGTTGGGGCTGGGCAGAGGACAAGGATTGGGGTGGGTGAGCGTGTTGGGATCAGGGGTGTTGGGGCTGTGCAGGGGTTTGAGGCCAGGCAGACTGGGGGGCACTGGAGTCAGGCAGATTTGGGGTGCTGGGGCCAGCAGCACACTGCCCGGGCAGCAGGTATGGGCTGAGCCCCACGTGGCCACCCGCCCTCCTGCAGGCTGTGGCTGTGACCCACGAGGTACGCTGGCCTCCCACTGCACCAATGGCACCTGCGATTGTGACCGTGGCACAGGAGCCTGTGCCTGTCGGCCCAACGTCGTGGGCAAGAGCTGTGATCGCTGTGCACCCCACTTCTGGAGCCTGGGGGGCCCAAGGGGCTGTGAGCCCTGTGGCTGCCACCCCACACATGCCCTGCACCCTGCCTGTGACACAGTGAGTCCAGTCCCGTGGCACCCTGGTGTGGCTCCACTGCCCTCCTGGGGCCCAGTGAGCTGCACAGTGAGCATGGCACTGTTGCTGCAGGTGACAGGGCAGTGCCAGTGCCGGCCTGGCTTTGGGGGTCGTGTCTGTTCCCAGTGCCAGGAGCATCACTGGGGAGACCCCGAGCAGGAGTGCCGAGGTGGGAGCGCATCCCAGGGACTGGGGGAGCAGGGGTATATGGGGGACAGGGGATGTGGGGGGACTCTGGGTGCATGGTGAGACTCTAGGGAAATGGAGGCCCTGGGGACATGGTGGGAGACTCTGAACGTGGGACACTAAGGAGACCGTGGGACACTGGGGACACAAGGGACTCGGGAGACCTTGGGAACATGGTGGGACACTGTGGGCATGGAGGACCTTGGGGAAACAGTGGGATGCTGGGGACATGGTGGAACATTGAGGACATGGTATGTCTCTGGGGACATGAAGGACTCAGGGGATCCAGAATACTTGGAATTGTGGAACTGTGGGGACAATAGAAGATGCTGGGGATAGATTTGATTCTGGAGACACAAGGAAATATGGTGGGATGCCGGGACATGGTGGCAGGGGACAAGGGGCTCCATGGGAAGGCTGGGGCATGCCACCTACTGTCTCTGCAGCCTGTGAGTGTGAGCCGCTGGGTGCTGAGAGCCCACAGTGCGAGCAGGACAACGGGCAGTGCCGGTGCCGCCTGGGATTCGGGGGGCTGCGCTGTGACCGCTGCCAGCGAGGCTACCAGGAGCCCTTCCCCCACTGCTCGCCCTGCCCCCCTTGCTTTGGGCGCTGGGACCTGGCCGTGGGCAGCCTGCGGGAAGGGCTGCAGCACCTTGGGGCACAGGTGCAGGCACTGAGGGAGGGGGGATCTGCACTCCCACTCAGCCCCCGTCGCTTGCGGGAGCTGGAGGAGGCTCTGGGGCACGTGGAACGGCTGCTGGGAGAGAGGGACAGCCCTGGTGGTCCCCTCCTCGATGGACTGCCCAGGCAGCTGGGTGGCACCAGGCAAGTGTGCATGTAGGGCTGGGGTGGAGGGACCCCTCTTGTCCCCCTCCGAAAGTTTGAAGCTTCCCTCTCTACCCAAAGAATGGAGCTGGACAACTTCTGGAAGCACCTCCAAGAGGTGGAGCAACATCTGGACCAGCTGGCGCAGGCGGATATGCAGCACCATGACCGGCTAGCTGAGCTGAGCCGTGAGCTGGGAGGTCTCAACCGAACCACCTCCCACCTTCATATCCTCCTCGGCACTGTAGCAGCAGCTGGATTCAGCGGTAAGAACAACCAGCAAGGTTTGGTTTGGTGACAGCCACCCTGGCCAGATCCTAACACCCACACCCACAGAGTCTTACCGCAGCATCCTGGCATCCGTGGAGGCCTCGCGGCAGGCGGAGCTGGTGGCCAATGGCACCGCTGGCGAGCTAAGTAGGGCGCAGATGACGCAGCGGGCGACTCAGCGGGCGCTGCGGCAGCGGGGCGATATTTTCCGCCGTGGCGCAGCCGCAGCCCGGAAATCCTTACGGGAGGCACAAAAACGGGTGATGGGACTCAACATTGCCAGGATCAATGAGAAGGTGAGAGCAGGACCGGCAGAACTGGCATGGGCGTCACCCCCCATGTAGTCTTGAGCTGCCATTTCCACCATTGGCATCATCACAGATTTGTGGGGCACCTGGAGACCGGAGCTGCAAGCACGCGTCCTGCGGAGGAGCCTTGTGCCGAGACACCGCAGGGACAAGGCACTGTGGTGGCATTGGGTGTGCAGGGGCACTGCCCATCTCAGCCCGAGCCCTGAGCAGTGCTCATAATGCCTCACAGCAGCTGGAGGTGGCGTTAGGGCAGCTGGGTGTTGTGGCACAGAAGGTAGGGGTGGTTGCTCCATGGCACTTTCTGGGGTCCCCTTGTGTTCCCTTTGCATGTCCTGTTTGTGCCCTTTCTGTGCCCCCAAGCAGTCAGCTCTGTATGTGTCTTTTTATGCCCGTTCAGAGATGCCCCCTTGCTGTACCCTTTGTCCCCTTGCACCCCCCTTGCATGCTCCTTTGCAGGCTCACATCTTGTCCCCTTGAACCCCCTGCTCAGCCCGAATGCCCCCTCCCGGGGCTGCCCTGTGCCCCCTGCTCAGCCAGGTGTCCCTCAGATGCAGGAGGTGCAGGAGCTGGCACAGGGGGCACGAAGCTGGGCAGAGGAGGCGCTGGGGCGCTCTCAGGCCGCCCGCAGCCATGCAGAGAAGGCAACGGCCCAGCTGCGGGACTTCATCCGCCGTATCAAGGCCTTCCTGGCAGGTAGTGCCAGCACTGGGTGGGCACATGGGCATGGCAGGACTCAGCGAGCCCACCCTGAGCCCACCCTTCTCCCCTGTCCCCACAGAGGAGGGAGCTGACCCAGGCAGCATCGAGCTGGTGGCCCGGCAGGTGCTGAACATCTCCCTGCCCAGCAGCCCCAGACAGATCCAGGAGCTGCTGTGGGAGATGCAGGAGAGCATCAGCCAGCTGGAGGGGGTGGATGCAGTTCTCAACAGCACAGCGGAGGGGCTGGCTGTGGCACGGGATCTGCTGGCACAGGGACAGGAGGCCAGGCAAGTGGTGGGGACATGCTGGGGCAGGCAGGGGATAGGGTCAGTCCCCCTGCACTGGCAGGGGCTGGAGCCGCCTGTGCTGCTGCAGGGAGCGAGCAGAAGGCATAAGGGATGAGCTGGCGGGGACACAGCAGGCACTGGAGGTGGCACGGACACAGGCGATGACAGCAGGGAGCACCCTGCAGAGCGCCAGGGATGCCATCCAGGTGGCTGAGAACAGAGCCAGGGAGGTGAGGAGCATGGGCTGGGGGAGTGGAGCTGGTACCGCTGGGAGTAATGGGATCAGTGGTGTGGAGAGCAAGACCGATACCTTGGGCACATTATGGGTAGGGAGGCTGGCACCAGGGAAATGTGGCTGGCATTGGGCAGGTGCCAGCGCAGTGGGGCTGGCACCATGGCACCAGGTTGCTGTGCCTGCTGCAGCTGGTGTCCGTACCTGCCAGGCGGAGCGCAGGCTGCAGGTGCTGGACAGGAAGGAGTCGCAGGCGCAGAGGCAGCTGCGGGAACTGGCCCAGCGCATCAGCGCCCTGCAGGAGCGCGGCCAAGATACTCGCCACATGGCCCAGCAAGCCAGGGATGGGGCACAGCGTGCCACCACCATCTCGGGGACGCTTAGCCAGGTGAGTTCCATCCCTCCTGGTTCTGCATGGCACCAAGCAGGTACTGGGTGCTGCGGGTGCTCAGCCTCACCATGCCCTTGTGCCGCCAGGACCTGGCACAGGTCACACAGCGTTATGTGATGCTGAAGAACCGGGTGGGCATGCTGGACAGCGTGTCTGGTGGGGCCCTGCAGCGTGTGTCACAGCTGATGGCAGAGGCCCAAGACCTCCTGGATAAGGCCAGCAACAGCAAGAGGAAGCTGGAAGGTGAGGGGGAGCACATGGTGAGGTACATTTCCTGCCACCTCCCCGTACATCTCCCTGTGTCCCCCTGGGCCCGTCCCACCGGGTGTCCCGACAGTGATACGGGACAGGGTGGGAAGCTGCGCTGGGACCATGTTGCTCGTCCCACAGACCTGGAGCAGCGCTTTGGGGCCAACGAACGGACGATGGCGGCAAAAGTGATACGACTGCAGGCTTTGGAGCAGCAGGTCACCGGGCTGTTACAGGAGATCCGGGAGAGGGCCAACGCTTACGCCACCTGCTAGGGACCACTGGCGGGACCGGGGGCAGGTCCTGCCCCGCCGCTCCGCAGGTCCCCGAGCCCGGGAGTCCCGTCCACTCTGCAGGTGCCTTTAGTGCGGGCGCGCCTGCGAATAAAGCCCTAAAGTGTTGTGTCTGTGTCCGATGCCTTCTGCCTAGCCTGCTCCTGCCTCCTCCCGCCTCTCTCGGCCGGCCCGCTCCCCCGCTCCAGCCGGGATCCGCCCCGCGCTTTCCGCGCAGCCCCGAGCGCTGCGCCTGCCGCCAGTTCGGAGGGGCCGGGAGGGACCGGGAAGGGGACGGGGAAGGGACTGGGAACGAGAACGAGAAGGGGAACCGGTGAGTCAGGACGGGACGGGACGGGACCGGCGGGCAGCTGCCGAGCGCCCCCTCTGCGCGCCCTTTGCGCCCCTTTCCGTCCCGTGTGGCCCCGTCGCGCCCCGCGATGCGGAGCCCGGCGAAGCGGAGCCCGGCCGTCCTGCTGCTGCTGCCGCTGCTGGCCGGTGAGTCCGCGCCCCGCGCCGCAGCGGGGCCGGTGGGCGCCGGGGTCCGGCCCGGCCCCGCCGTCCCGTTTCCGGGAGGTCGCGGAAGGGGCCCCGGGCGCGGCGGGGGGAACCCGGCCCCGGCCCCCCTCCCGCCCCGCAGCGCCCTCAGCCGCCCGCCGCTCCGCAGGGCTGGGGGTGGCCCTGGCCCCCGACTCCCCCCAGGGCTGTGCCCGCGGCAGCTGCTACCCGGCCACCGGGGACTTGCTGGTGGGGCGAGCAGCCCGCTTAAGTGCCACCTCCACCTGCGGGCTGCGCCGGCCCCAGCCCTATTGCATCGTCAGCCACCTCCAGGTGAGTGGGACGGGGCCTGGGGGAACCGCAGGAGCGGGAGGGGCACGGGACAGGGTTGGGGACGCAGGTCATTGAGCCTCCTAACTCGCAGGAGGAGAAAAAGTGCTTCATCTGCGACTCGCGGCGGCCCTACGATGCCCGCACCAACACCAATAGCCACCGCATCGAGAATGTGGTCACCAGCTTTGCCCCCCGCCCCAAGAAAGCCTGGTGGCAGTCAGAGAACGGTGAGTAGTGGGTGGGGGTGGTGGGGCATCCTGTCCTGTCCCGGGGGGCTCTCCTTCCCTTCCTCCCACACTGAGGAAGTGTGACTCAGCCTGTGGCCGCGGCCGCGCCCCTGGACCACTGCCGGGTGGGGGGGACGAGCCCCTGGGACCTGTGAGCGGGTGCTTCCACTTGTCACACTTGTCACCCCCAGGTGTGGAGCACGTCAGCATCCAGCTGGACCTGGAGGCCGAGTTCCACTTCACCCATCTCATCATGACCTTCAAGGTGGGTCTCGGCGTGTGGGTAGCCAGGATGGGACAGGACGGGATGGAACACGCCCTCAGGGACTGCGGGGCTAGCCCCTGTCCCACGTGGTGTCTCACAGACCTTCCGCCCCGCGGCCATGCTGGTGGAGCGCTCAGCTGACTTCGGGCACACCTGGAAGGTGTATCGCTACTTCGCCTACGACTGCGCTGCCTCTTTTCCCCACGTCCCCCATGGGCCCCCACGCCGCATTGATGATGTCGTCTGCGAGTCCCGCTACTCTGACATCGAGCCCTCCACTGAGGGGGAGGTGAGGCCCTAGTAGTGTCCCAGGAGAGTCAGAGGATCTCCTGCACTGCTCTCATCACCGTGCTGTCCCTTCCAGGTCATCTACCGGGTGCTGGACCCTGCCATCCCCATCCAGGACCCCTATAGCCCTGCCATCCAAAGTGAGTTGCCAGCCCTCTGGGCTCCTGCTTGGCTGCTCTATTTTGGGCGTAGCTATTTTGGCTGCTCTCTCCCTGCTCTGGGCCCTACACAGGGGTCAGGACCTGATCCAGCCTGTGAGGTCTTGGGCCCCTCTGCGCCCTGCCCTGTGAGAGCAGCTAAATGTCAAGCTGCACTGGGTCAAATGGAGGAGGAATGATGGAGGAGCACAGCCGAGGCTGTGCCACGGCTGAGCCCAGCACCAGCTGTGGTTTGAGATGGAGAGTTGGGCTGGGCACAGGACACAGCGGGTTAATAACCAAGGCTAAATTTAGACTGGGAGCAGAAGGGGAGGAATCTGCAGGGCAGGGCTGCTAGGAAACTGCAGTTCTGAGAAAGCCATCCTGTCTTCCCAAGGCCCCCAGGTTGCTCCCACCAGGCATAGCCATCTCCTGGGCACAGCCCCCAATGGTGCGTGCCCTGAGACATGTAAAGGTGCTGTGCCAAGGGTGTTGTTCTGCACTGGTGGGGTCCCAGCCTGCCTCTGCTGTGGGAGTGCAGAGCCCAGCCCATGCACAGCCAGACTGTGCACAGCTACGTGTGTGGGAGCTGAACCCCCACAGCTATGTACAGCCCAGGCTGGCCATGTGCAACCACGTGCCCGTGAGCCAAGGCATGCACAGCCCTGGGCCAATACTGTGTGATATAGAAAACCACAACAGATCAGTCTGATACTGTGCAGCCCTGCATGGACACCCCATGCCATGCACAGCCCATCCCAGCCATGCCCAGCAAAGCAGAGCCATACCCAATTCCTCTGAACCACCCACGGCCTCCTGTGCCATGCACAGCCCAGCCCAACTGTGCCCGGCAGAGGTGAGCTGTGCCCAGCCACCCTGTGCCAACAGGGGTCTCTCCCTGTGCTAGACCTGTTGCGTGTCACCAACCTGCGTGTGAACCTCACCAAGCTGCACACACTGGGGGACAACCTGCTGGACTCACGGCGGGAGATCCGGGAGAAGTACTACTATGCGCTCTACGAGCTGGTGATGCGCGGGAACTGCTTCTGCTACGGGCACGCTTCTGAGTGCGCCCCGCTCAGCGGGGCCCCTGCCACCGCCGATGGCATGGTAGGGCAAGTCAGGCCTGTGTGCCCTGCTGGAGCTGGGTAGCAGTGCTGCCTAGTCCTGCAGCTCCCTCACCGTGGTGTCCTGGCAGGTGCACGGGCGCTGTGTCTGCAAACACCACACGCAGGGGCTGAACTGTGAGCGCTGCGAGGACTTCTACCACGACCTGCCCTGGCGCCCGGCCGAGGGCTCCAGCACCAACGCCTGTCGCCGTGAGTGCCAGGGCTGTCAGGCTGTGCTGTGCCAGGGCTTTTGGGGTGCTGCAGGCTGTACTGGGGAGGTTTGTGGTTGTGGTGGTGCATATCGGAGCAAGGAGAGCCCAGGCAGGGGAGGATTGACACTGGGGTGCTGCCTGCCAGGTGTGGGCTGTGGTGCCCCATGCCATGCCGTGGTGCTGTTCCTGTAGGCTGTGACTGCAACGAGCACTCACGGCGGTGCCACTTTGACATGGCCGTGTTCCTGGCCACGGGGAACACCAGTGGGGCTGTGTGTGATGACTGCCAGCACAACACCATGGGCCGTCGCTGTCACCTCTGCAAGCCCTTCTACTACAAAGACCCCACCAAGGACCTGCGGGACCCCGCGGTGTGCCGAGGTCAGTGTGGGACAGGCTGTGCGGGGTGGTGCTTCGGTGGTCACAGTGCTGACCCTGCCTGTCTCCCCAGCCTGCAACTGTGACCCTGAGGGTTCTCTGGATGGTGGGCTGTGCGACAGTGCTGATGACCCAGCCAGGGGCCTGATAGCGGGGCAGTGCCGCTGCAAGGAGCACGTGGCTGGTCCCCGCTGCGACCGCTGCAAACCCGGCTTCTTTGGCCTCAGCGCCGACAACCCGCAAGGCTGCCGGAGTAGGTACCAGGGTGGCACCTACTGGGGTCAGGCATGTGGTTTGGCATTGCTGGAAACTGCTGGCTCTCCATGCAGGGTGCCAATGTGACCCCCGTGGCACAGTGGCTGATGGCAGCCAGTGTGACCCTGTCAGTGGGGAGTGCTTCTGCAAGCGGCTGGTGACTGGGCGCAGCTGCAACCAGTGCCTGGTGAGTGGGGCTGTGCCACAGCCCGTGCACAGTGCTCAGGACTATGGTACACAGACAGCTGCTCTCTAACACCCTTGCCCTCTGCAGCCTGAGCACTGGGGACTGAGCCACAACCTCCCAGGCTGCCGGCCCTGTGACTGTGATGTGGGAGGTGCTCGCAACAACCTGTGAGTCTTTGTGGGGATGCAGAGGGCAAGAGGCACCCCTCCTGGCACCAGGGCTGATGGTGCTGCTGGGGTGCCAGGTGTGCCATGGGGACAGGGCAGTGCCAGTGCCGCCGCCATGTGATAGGACGACAGTGTGAACAGGTGGAGACCGGTTTCTACCGCATCAACCTGGATCATTACACCTATGAGGCGGAGGATGCACGGCTGCATCAGGTAAGGAATGAAGGTGTCCCTGGGAAGGACATCAGGCAGAGCAGGGCAGTGGTGCCCCTTTGCAGGATGCCCAAACCAGCAGGCAGTGGTCTGCCTCCCTGCTCAGGGCAGAGCAGTGCCTGCTGGCCAAGGCAATTTTTAGGGTCCCATTTCACAACGCCTGCTTACACCAGGGCTCAGTGGTGGAGCGTGAGCCCCCCCCAGACCGTCCAGCTTCCTGGACAGGGACAGGCTTTGCCCACATGTTGGAAGGTGGCTGGGTAGAGTTTCACGTGAGTGATGTGCCTTTCTCCACCGAGTATGATGTGGTCATCCGCTATGAGCCCCAGGTGAGCACCAGAGTGTGAATCCAGCAGTGTGATATATTGCCAGATTGGGAGGTAGTGGTGGGGAGTTCCAGATGGTGAGGCTTTTTGACACTGCCCCTTCTTGGCTGCTAGCACCCAGAAGCCTGGCAGGAGGTGGGGCTGAAGGTGCTGCGCCCCAGCCCTGTCTCCGCTAGCAGCCCTTGTGGAAACACCATCCCTGCCGATGACCAGCTCTCCACCAGCCTCCCCTCCAGTGCCAGGTAAGCACCTCAGTAGGGCTGGGCTGTGCTGGGGCTCACTGGAGGCACATGGCTGCCCTTGCTCTGTTTTTCCCCCATTCAGGTATGTGGTGCTGTCCCAGCCCATCTGTCTGGAGCAGGGTATTTCCTACACGCTCCGCCTGGAACTGGGCTGTGCTGCTGCTCATCAGGATCCCACTGCCAGTGTGCTCATCGATTCGGTGAGGGGCAGACGGGCAGTGAGATGGGGGGCAGCAACCCTTCACGGGGATAGGATACAGCCATAGGGAACGCAGGGAGAGAGGGACACGACATCGCAGGTGACTGACTTCACCCCACAGCTGGTGCTCCTGCCCCGTTACTCCTCACTGGAGATGTTCATTGCGGGTGACCCTAGCTCCATGGAGCGCCGGGAGACCTTTGAGCGTTACCGCTGTGCCCAGCCCTTCCACGCTGCAGGGCCCTCACCTGTGGCCGAGCCTTGCTCCAGCCTCCTGCACAGCCTCTCGGCCATCCTGCATGATGGGGCGCTGTGTGAGTACAGCCCCACACCCTGTCCCGCACCCTGTCCCACAGCAGCTGCCACTGACCCTGCTCTCTGCCTACAGCCTGCCTCTGCGATCCCCAGGGCTCGCTCAGTGCCGAGTGCCAGCCCCAGGGCGGGCAGTGCCAGTGCAAACCCAATGTCATGGGACGGCGCTGTCACCGCTGTTCTCCGGGAACCTTTGGCTTTGGGCCTGGCGGGTGCCGACGTGAGTGCCAGAGGGAGAGGAGCCTGGGCATCCCAGAGCTGGGGCCATGGGGAAGGGATGCTTTCTACAGCTCAGGGGCAGACACTGGGTGCTGTGCTTTCCAGCATGCCAGTGCAGCCGTGAGGGTTCAGTGAGCACCATCTGCGACAGCGCCACAGGGCAGTGCCTCTGCCGTGAAGGCACCCATGGCCCTCGTTGTGACCGCTGCCAGCCTGGCCACTGGGGCTTCCCTGCCTGCCGGCCCTGCCAGTGCAACGGGCACACCGAGAACTGTGACCCTCAGACAGGCAGCTGCCTGCGCTGCCGTGACCACACGGATGGTGAAAGGTGCCAGAGGTAGGTGGGGTCCATGCCCAGACTGGGGCAGGGTGCTGCCAGCAGCCCCGGCTCCTGCTGACCTCCTGCCTGCAGGTGTGCGGCCGGACACTTTGGGAACCCAGCGCTCGGCTCCGGGCAGCACTGCCGGCCCTGCCCCTGTCCTGAGGGGCCCAGCACCCCCCGCCACTTCGCTGCCTCCTGCTACCAAGACAGCCGCTCCCAACAGGTCGTCTGCCACTGCAGCCCTGGGTACACAGGTGGGTACCTGCCACGGCACACTCGGTGCCTTCTGGGGTGCCCTGTCCCCAGGCACTGCCCAGCGCTCTGTGTCAGCAGGTTCCCGCTGTGATGAGTGTGCCCCTGGGTACTATGGGGACCCTCTGCAGGGAGGGCGCTGCCTGCCCTGCCAGTGCCACAATAACATCGATGTGACGGACCCAGAGGCGTGCGACCGGCGCACGGGGCAGTGCCTGCGCTGCCTCTACAACACAGCCGGGCCCCACTGCGCCGAGTGCCAGCCCGGCTTCTATGGAGATGCCACACGACACAGCTGCAGGCGTGAGTACCCACTGCTGTGCTGAGACAGACTTGCCTCCAGGGCCTGACACGGCTTTGGGGAACCATGTGCACCCATGGCTGCTCCTGCTTGTGCACAGTGCTGTGGTGTCCCTGCAGCCCTGCCCTGGAACAGGGTTGTCTCCTCTGCCCAGGCCCAGCTCTGTGGCCCAGTCCCTGTCCCCATGTCCAACTTACTCCATCCCATCTATATCCTGTTCTCATGCCCATTGTCCCCATTGCCATCCCACCCCCACTGCCGTCCATCTGTCCCCATCCTGTCCTTATTCCAGCTCTATCCTGACCCTGGTCCCATCTCCATCCCATCCCCACCACCGGTCCTCACGCTGCTCCCATTCCACCTCCATCCAGTCCCCACCCCATCCTTGCCCAAACTCTGTCTCCATCCTGCTTCTACCCTCATCCATCATCATCCCACTCCTGCTCTGTCCCCATCAGAACTTCCATCCCATCTCCATCCCAATGTCATCCCCATCCTTGTCCTCATTCCCTCATCTCAGTGTCTCTTGGTTCCAGGTTGCTCCTGCAACCCCCTGGGCACTGACCCCAGCACCTGTGGGCCCCAGCAGTGCCACTGTGACAGGCACAGCGGGCAGTGCCAGTGCCTGCCCCATGTGGAGGGCCAGAGCTGTGACCGCTGCAGCCCCAACTTCTGGAACCTGGCCAGCGGGCAAGGCTGCCAGCCTTGTGCCTGCCACCCTCAGCACTCCCTGACACCCACCTGCAACCAGGTGAGACACGACAGGGACAGGAGCTGGAGGGATGGGATGGGGCTGGGAGTGTGCTGCAGCAGTGCCAGCTTTGGCCATGCCATCTCTGTCAGTTCACAGGGCAGTGCTCCTGCCGGCCAGGCTTTGGTGGCCAGACTTGCACCGACTGCCAGGAGCACCACTGGGGTGACCCGCGGCAGCAGTGCCGAGGTGAGAGCCGGGTCCAGTGGAGGGACCACAGTGGGCCCTGTGGTGGCCTGACACTACTCTCCCTGCAGCCTGCGACTGCGACCCCCGTGGCATAGCCAGCGCCCAGTGCCACCGCAGCAGCGGCCACTGTGACTGCCAGCCTGGCATCTCCGGAGTCCGCTGTGACCAGTGTGCCCGCGGCTTTACTGGTACCTTTCCTGCCTGCCAGCCCTGCCACCCCTGCTTTGGGGACTGGGACCGTGTGGTGCAGGATCTGGCTGCCCGTACCCGAGCACTGGCACAGCGGGCCAGCCTCCTGCAGCACACCGGGGCTGCCGGTGCCTTCGAGGGCACCTTCCGGCAGCTGGAGGAAAACTTGGCCACTGTACGCGACGTGGTGGCCACCCGCAACACCACTGCTGCTACTGCTGCCCACTTGACACACGCCATGGAGGGGCTGCGGTGAGCACTCGGCACAGGGCATGTCTGCCAGGGTAGCCGCAGGGGCAGCTTTTCACCCCCTTCCTTTGCAGGCGGCAGATCGAAGAAGCAACTGAGAGGCTGACACGGGTGGAAGGGGAGCTGACAGCTGCTCAGGATGCCAACTTCAATGCCAGCCATGTGCTGAACACTGTGGACCGGGGCGCCCGTGCCCTCAACCACAGCCTGCAGGACTTGGAACAGCGGCTACACACCCTCAA
The DNA here is from genome assembly GCA_013396995.1 of Dicaeum eximium. Classification (NCBI taxonomy): domain Eukaryota; kingdom Metazoa; phylum Chordata; class Aves; order Passeriformes; family Dicaeidae; genus Dicaeum; species Dicaeum eximium. The sequence continues at coordinate 1,253,474 of VWZP01002396.1, read as the reverse complement.
GACCTCCAATTTCCTTGGTGAGCCACACCACAGAGCCAAGCCAGGGTGGTCAGGCCATGGCCAAGGGTCTCACAGTGTCCCTGCCCCCCCAGGTGCCTATGACAGTATTCGTCAGTCCTATGAGGAGTCACAGGAGGCTGAGCGCCAGGCGGACGCTTCCACCCGTGCCGTGCCCAGCCCTGTCAGCGTCTCAGTGGCCACTCGTCACCGCACCGAGCAGCTCCTGGCCAGCCAGCGGGATGACTTCAATCGCCAGAATGCAGCCAGCCGGCGGGCACTGATGGACCTGGCAGCAAGGGCACAGGCGCTGAGCCTGCACCCGCTCAACGAGAAGGTGCGACGCAGGGAGGGAACTGGGAATGGCACCCAGAGCAGACTTGACCCCGTGCTGCCTTGCAGGTCTGTGGTGTGGTGGGTGATGTGCCCTGTGCTGAGAGCCCTTGCGGAGGTGCCGGGTGCCGGGATGAGGATGGAGGACGACGCTGTGGCGGTCTGAGCTGTGGTGGAGCCGCGTCCAAGGCTGACAGCGCTCTGGACCGGGCACGCCATGCCCAGGAGGAGCTGCATCAGGCTGCCAGCGACATGGCCCAGCTCTCCCACAAGGTGTGTGGCACGTGGGTGCTGGTGGGATCTGGTGGCACAGCCACACTCTGCAGCCCTTGGGGCTGGCACCAAGGGTCTCTGCCCATGCTCAGGTGGCAGAGGCCAAGGGGAAGGCAGACGAGGCCCGGTTGCGAGCGCAGGCAGCCCTGGACAAGGCAAACCAGACCAGGGCCCGTGTGGAGAGCTCCAACAAGGAGCTGAGGGAACTAATCAGCCATGTCAAGGCCTTCCTGAGCCGTGAGTGCCGGCATGCCGGGAAGGCTGGCCACCCCTACCCAGGGCTTTGTGGCTCCGCACCTGTACCACACTGCACTGACCCTGCACTGCTCCACACTGCATTGTCCCGACACTGCATGCGGGCTGTGCCACCCCTGCCTCGTGCTGCATTGCATGGTCCCTGCCCTGCCCCAACCATCCTGTGCCCTCCAGCCACCTCTGGCCCCCCCGCCCTGCCCCGTGTTCCCCTCTGCCCTTTGGTTTGCCTGCCCCCTCCACCCCGGTGTGCTGTAGGGAACACACTGACTGCTTCCACCTGCAGAGGAGGGGGCTGATCCTGAGAGCATTGAGGTGGTAGCCAGCCGGGTACTGGAGCTGTCCCTGCCTGCTGCACCAGACCAGATCCACCGCCTGGCCGAGGAGATCAAGACGCGGGTGCGCAGCCTGGCCAGCGTGGATGCCATCCTGGAGCAGACGGCCAGTGACGTGCGTCAGGCCGGGCAGCTGCTGCAGGATGCCCAGCGGGCCAGGTGAGCCCAGGGACGTGAAGATGCAGTCCCTCCGGGTCCCCCCAGCCCAGGCTGTGCTGAGGCCTTCCCGCCTGGCAGGTCACGGGCAGAGGGAGTGCGGGGCACAGCCGAGGCGGCGCGGCAGGCGCTGGAGGAGGCGCGGCAAGCCCAGGGCATGGCGGAGCGGGCGCTGCAGCAAGCTGCTGGTGACACCCAGCACAGCGAGAGCGCCCTTAGCATGGTAAGAGCCCCATCCCCACGACCACGGGACCCCGTGTGGTCGGTGTGACCACACCGAACTCCCGTGCCACCGATCCCCAGATGCAGACCCAGACAGGAGGTGCAGAGCAGCAGCTGGCAGGTGCCATGGAGCAGATTGGGCTGCTGGACAGGCAGACTGATGCCCTGAAGGTGAAACGTGCAAACAACAGCCTGGCAGCCACACGTGCCCAGGAGGCAGCCAGCACCGCACGGGACCGGGCCGGCGAGGCCAAGCAGGTGGGTGATCAGGGGGCACCGGTGTGGCAGCAGGGTCCCCCCACGATCCCGCTGACCAGCCCCACTGCCCGGCAGGTGCTGGAGGGGCCACTTCGGGACCGGTACCGCACAGCACAGGAGCTGGTGGAGCACCGGGCGCAGGGCGTGCAGCAGGCGGGCAGCCGGGCACAGCAGTTGCGGGAGGAGGCCGCAGGGCTGCTGCAGGACGCCCAGGGCAAGCTGCAGCGGCTGCGAGGTGAGGCCGGAGCGGGGATGCTGGGGCGGCGGTGGGGGCAGTGCTGGGAGGCCAGGCTGACTCGCGTTCCCGCTGTCCCTGCAGCACTGGAGGAGGAGTACGAGCGGAACGAGCGGGTGCTGGATGCCAAAGCAGCCCAGCTGGGCGGGCTGGAGGCCAGAATGAGGGAGGTGCTGGCCACCATCAACCAGCAGGTCCAGATCTACAACACGTGCCAGTGATCCCCCCTGGAGCACCCAGCCCGCTGCCGCCCGGCCCCGCCTGCCCCGCTGCGGGAGGCGGGGTGGGGGCTGCAGGGTACCCCGTGTGAATAAAGTTACAGAGCAAGAGCGCCGCTCCTCCGCCCCGTGCCGTGGCCCTGTGCCCCGGGGGCGCACCGCGGCTTCCCCCAGGGTGGGAGCTGGCCGCCACCGGTGTGCGGCACGGCGGGGCTCGGGGTGGGGCGGTGGGGCGGCAGTCGGCAGCGGGGTGGG
>VWZP01002396.1:1229270-1250935 GCA_013396995.1 Dicaeum eximium | reverse complement strand
GCAATCGGCAGCGGGGTGGGGGGCACGGCACCCCCACAGAGCAGCGCGGCACTCCCGCGGGTCAGAGCCGGGTCCCCGCCGACAGCACCGGCACCACCCCCGCTCCCCCGTCACGTGATTTACCCCCCGCGCTCCCGTGTCACGTGGGCGTGCCCGGCGGTTCCCGGAAGTGCGTCACGGGCTCGGGCCTGTCTCCGTTGTCGGCCCGCTCGGAACTTCNCGGCAGGACGAGCCGAGCGCGGCAGCCCCGGGCAGGAGCCCGCGCCGTGACCTCGTGCTCTGCCCGCCGGGGCCGTTCGTACAAGCACCGTTCACCACACGCCGTTCGCAGCCCCTTTGCCTTCTCTCGGTGCCCGGGGCCGGGCAGCAGGGCCCGCGAGGCCGGGCCCGCCGGCTGCTGTCGGGACGCGCTCATCACTCTCTGCCCACGGCCCGCGGGTCGGAACGAGATGAGCTTCAAGGTCTCCTTCCAGCACAAACCGTGCTGTGAGTCAATGATCGGCCCCACAGTGAGGGAGCTGGGCCTACCGCGTTCCCCACTCAGCAGAGGGCTCAGTGGCTGGGGGCACAGTGATTTCCACATGGGTTGGAAACATTTTGTGTGACGGTGCTGGCTTGAGTAGCTGCCCCAGGGGACTCTGTGCTTGCCCTGGCTCCACCCGTGTGTCAGGCATGCCCAGAAACTCAAGTAAAAGTCAGGCTTGAGCCTTGGGATTTCTGCTACCTCAGGGGAACAGGAAGCAGAAGGTGACAAAAGTGTTTGTGTACACGAGGGACGTGTTTCTATTGGCTGTGTTTCGGACATGGAGGATCCAAAAGTCAGTGGAAAGGTGATGCTATTGGGATAGCAAACCTTCTCTGCAGCTACCCCTGCACAGGCCTTTAGGCACTGATGGGGAGTGCTGTGGATAAGAATCAGGGAGCTCCTTCTGCCAAGTGCTAAACCTGCCCCGGACACGGGGCACAAATTGCATCTTACTGAGCACTTTCTTCTGTCCTCCCTGCTCTGGTGCTGCTGTGGGGAGGAGTGGCCCTTCTCCTTGGCCTCTTGCTCCCCTTCCTCTTGCTAGTCAAAATATTTGCAGTCTCAGCATGAGCTGGGTTGGGAAACTGCTTGGGGGAAGACACACTTAGGAGAAAGCCCCAGCTGGCACCTGGATCTGGTGCACAGCACAAAGGCAGGGAGAGCAGAGGATGGGGGGAGGCACCTCTGCTCCCAGCAGCAGCATGGCCGGGCTTCCCTGGCTCTGGGGATTGAGTAAAGTTTTGTAGGAGTGCCCACCTCATCAGGTGCTTCTCAGAGGTTCACCTGGCATCTAGCCAGAGCAACCTTTCGCCATCTCTCCCCTGCAGTGACTCCTCCCATGCCAACAGGAGTGGTGCCAGAATCTCTGTGTACCCAGGGGCTGAACATGCTGCCTGTATGTGTGTTTCCTGGTGGCAAAAAGTCTCCTATTCACCTGTTCTAATCCCTGAGTAACCTGTGCTTTGCCTTCACTGCTCCGAAACGTTGAGGTGTGTGCAGCAGCCTCAGGCTGCCATCAGTCTGGCAGCTGAAGTGGGCAGAGCTCCAGCTCCCTTGGTTCCTGCCTGCTGTGAGGAATAACTGTCAGCAAAGCACCCGAGGGAGCTGAGCCCTCAGTGAGGCATGAGAGCAGCAGGCTTCTCCTGGAGGAGTGACAAGCAACCCTGTCTCTCTTCCTCACCTCTTCTTGGGCAGAGGCTTGTCCTTTCTCAACCCTCCAGGACCCTTCTCAGAGGCTGCTTTCACCCTGCCCAGCAGTTACCCTCTGCCACCCCTTTGGAGGTGCAGGAAGGAGAGAGGTGACAGAGCCTTGCCTGACCCTGCATGAAGCAGTCAATGCTTCTTGAATCCCATTTCTCCTGGGCTTTTCACCCCAGAAAAGAAATACAACAAAAAATGCTTTCCCATGTTTGCCAAGCCCAGGTAAGCTTCTTCAGCACCAGGAGGCATCTGTAGCCAACCTGTTTGGGTGTCAGTGGGGACTGCAGCTGAGTGACAGCATGCAGCTGGCATCAGAGACCTAGCCTGGTGAATCACTGCCACTTTCCCTGCTGTGGGGGCCCTTCCCATTCCTTCTGGAGCCAGAAGTGCTTCTGCATCCTGGAGAGACCCAGTGTGTGCTGCAGCACAGAGATGACGCTGATGCTGGACCCTGCTCAGCATCTCAGTCTCCAGGTCACTTGGGCCTCTCCACTGTGGGTGGCAGGAGTTATCTGTGCCAGGCAGTTGGGCTGGACTCAGCTTTTCACTTGGCTTCAGTGGCTCTTGAAGGCCCTTGCTGAGGGTGGGTTGGCCTGAAGAGAAGTGGTTTGGATCCAACACCTGTCATGGGGCTGGCTTTGCCAGAGCTGAGGGCAAGACCAGGCCCTTTGCTCTCTGGGGTTCCTCTCAGTTTGTGGCTGCAGCGCCACGTTTGTAGCTACTTGTTGCCCCAAACATTTGTAGAACACAAATGCCCTGGCAACATGGGGCCGGCAGCACAGGACTGGCAGTGTCTTTCCTCTGTCAGAGTGCCTCCCTTGGAGGTGCCTCCTGCCACGGGCTGTGCCCATGCACAGCAAGGGGTCTGTGCTCGGTGCATGGGTGAAAGCAGAACAAGGTGTTCCTGAGGGACAGCTCACCTCCCACTGAGGGAGAGGCAGGCTTAATGGAGCTGGGCTAGGCCAAGGTGCTGTTGGGCTTGGCTCCATGTCCTCAGATGGGAGCTGGGCCGTGGGATGTATGTGAAACTGTACTGGGAGCTGTGGCAGGCAGCTGGCACCTGGGGGTGGGCAGGATCCGGGAGGCTGGGCTGGTTTCCCTGCTGCAAACCCCCTCAGGCTGGTGAGCACTGCCAGGGTCACGGTGTGCAGCCAGGGCAGCATGGGAGGAAACCTTCCCAGCTCTCTGCTCTCACCACCTCCATGGAGACACCTCCAGTGGGACTGTTTTCAGTGGGTTGTTTCAGCTCTGCTTTCTCAGATCCCTGAACACTGCAGGGTGACACTGATAAGTGCACCTGGGCCAGCAGCTCCCAAACCCTGTAGGGGAGCTGTCTTTGTAGGGAGGGCATGTCTGAGGGGGCAGGGGTGAGCAACTTAAATGCCCTGCTCAGCCTGCTCTCTTCCTGGGGCACAAGGAGCAGAGGTATCCTGTTTCCAGGCCAGGCCCCGCTGACGCTGTCTGTAAACTGACTGAGAGATAAATATTCAAGGTGCAGTCATGCTGGTTAAGTTCCCAGCTAGTGGGAGAAGGGGGAGGAACTCTCCTTTTGCCAGGGAGCTCTGGCTCTCATCTGTCATGGGAGACTGTCCCAGGCCTGCTTCCTTCTTAGGGTGTTACTGGCTCCTATTCTGGTGCTGTTACACAGGACACTGTTTGACTGAAATAGCTGTCGCTCCAAGCTGTGTGACAGCCTCCCCCAGTTGACTCTGGAGGCTCAGTTTTGCAGATCCAGGCCTCCTCATGTCCTTGCCCTTGGCTGTGTCTCTGGGTGTTGTTAGCGCCAGCAGCTCCTCTGGGCCAGTGTTGCTATAGTGGGAGCCATGAGCATGACACTTGCTTTCCAGGTTTTTAATGCGTGCCACATTCTGAAGACCCCTGGTTGTATGTTGGGAGCTCTGACAAGCCCATGCTTTTGGCAGTAAGCACTGTAGCAGCTGTGATGAGGTAGGTTTCCTCACTGAGCGCTGCATGGGGCTTCCCATAAACACCATGGTGAAGGTCATGTAAGGGCACTGGCCCTGAGGCAAAGAGTGGATCCTGCTGCTGTTGGGCCTTTTCCACCTGCTCCTTCTGCCATGCTTGCTCTTTCCTCTCTTTAGGCCATTACTTCCTTGCCAGAGAGTTTGACCACAGAGAGTCGCCAAGATAGCTGGGCCAGGAAGAAAACGTCGCACCCCTGACCCAGACTCCGTTACCGACCCCGGCGGGCTGTTTGTGTCCTCCAAACGGCTGAAAATGTCCAGCAGCACAAATGCCCCTGGCCAGAGGAGAGTGTCTCGGGGCTTGGATGATGCTACCAACAAGAAGAAGCAAAAGGATCGAGCCAATCAGGAAAGCAAGGAAGGTGAGAGCCTCTCAGCATCTCTGGTGAGCAGGCCCGTGGTGTCTCGGCCCCGCAGCCTGGGAGCCTCTCAGCCATCTGCTGCAGGATAAGCAGATTTGACTAATCACTTCCTGCAGCTTATGGTAACCCGTGCGATGTGGGATCTTCTTTGACACAGTGTCCTCCCTGGACCTGTAACCTCCTTCCTTTGGGCAGTAGTTAGCTCCAGCAATGTTAGGAAGGTTGGGCCTATGGCCTTGTTAGCTGAACTCTGGAGTTGGCCTTGGTGATTGTCTGTAGACTCTGCTTTGGACTGTGTGTGATCTGCCCTGATCCAGCCAGAGTGGAACTGAAACCTGTGGGTGCTCTTGCAGCTGGAGGCAGCACTGCTTCTTTCCCATCAGTTTGCTGAGGCCAGATGTTGTGAGGCAGTGACCGTGTGTGCAACGCCTGTGGGTGGGGCTGGTGCTCCAGCTTCTGAGTCAGGACAGGGTGTGGCTCAGGTGAAGTAGTTGCTGTAGAGTAATTCCTTCTGTAACTGCCATGTATCCTTTGACAAAAATGATGCTTCGGGTGCAGGGAATGCCTGCGGGCAGGATGCCTGCAAGAGTTTCTGTGGCTCTGGAAAGTGTTTGATTTCCGTGCCTGCTCTGTTATGATTATTGTAACCTCAAAATCACAGGGTGTTTTATAGGCCAAGGTAATTGAGTGCTTGGCAAGGTCTGTGCCAGAGCAGCCAGGCACAGTCCCCAGTGTGAAATCCCACAGTGCAGAGCACAGCACTGTGCTTTCCCTCGCACGGGAGGAGTACGCCTCTGGTAGGGCTTGACTCTGCATCCTCTGATGTGCGGGCCATCTTCCATCTGTCCCATCTGTGAGAGGTGGTGAGGGGCTGTAGATCCTCCAGGCAGTGCCACTGCCATGCTTCTCACACTGCCAGCCCCACCGGCACCTTTGCATCAGTGTCTCTGGTGGTCAGCAGAAGTTTCCTACTGGTTTGTAGCCAGTCAAGGGAGGCAGTGACAGCCCTCCAAGTGTTCCAGAGTGGAGACCACAGTTCCTGTTGCCACTATTTCTCTGCTCCAGGAGAAGGTGCTGTCGCTTTGGGTCCCTTGCCTGGCAGAGTTCACTATCCTGTGGGGCTAGAGCAGGCCTGGAGACACTTCTGGCTGTTGGAGGTAATTCTGTGGGGAACAGGGATTAGGTGTCAAGGTCAGTTTGGTTCCCCAGCCTGATCTGGAAGGAGGTTTTCAGATGTGGACGTTGGCAGCTTGTGCAGGAATGGAAATGTTAAAGTGCAGCTCGGCCACGTGGTTCTCTGGTTACAGCAGAATTAGTTTGAGCATGACCAAACACCAGGTTCTTTCTGTCAGATCAAGACAGGACTCCTCTATATGGCTGGGGGCTGGGACCTGGTGTACTGAGCTGGGCCACACAGCTGAGCCTGGATGCCACAAGCTCACAATGAGATGTGCCTCAAATAAGCACTGCCTGCATGGTGCAGTACTGTTGTGTTGCTCCCACTGTGGTACTGTTTAGACTGGGATATGGTGGTATGGCCCAGAGCAGCTGTCCTGGGGCTGACTTGCTGCAGTGCTGCAGGCAGGATTCTGGGGAAGGAGAAGTGTGAGAAAGCAGAAGAGGGAGGTGGGTAACACATGCAGGATGAAAGGCCTGGACACAGATTCAGGGTAGAAGGAGGTGATGTGTGAAATTTTCAGCATCAGCTTGCTGGCCTATGTTGTGAGGTGACAGAATGACAGACCTGCCTGCGCTCTGCTTCTCTGCCCACCAGTGTCTCGCCCTGAGCTCGAGCAGGCTGAGACTGCCCAGGAGAAGGACTCAGAGGAGGGTAAGTTGAGGTGTGTGCCAGCTGTCAGTGCATGGCCATGGAGTGCCCTTGCCAAGGGATCTGAAGCTGTCACCTTGTTGTCCACTGCTCTGGCATTGAGCAGAGCTAACTGAGCGCTCCCTTGTGTCAGTGTTTATCTTAACAGTATGTGGCCTTCCCAGGGGTGGACAAGCGCTGTCTGCAAGGAAGAGGCCCTGAGTATGTGACACCTTGCTACTCAGGTGTCACAGTGCCACTGAGCACAGGCCTGGGATGCCTCACTGCTGACAACTGCTCTGCTTGTTTCTGAGTAGGACATGATGCTGGACTGGGAACATCCCAAGCTGTGTCACCTTGTGGGTAGCATTGACTGGTTTCTGTCTCAGTCCAGGCCTGCTTTGAGGACAGAGTAGGATGTTTTCATGCCCCAGGGGTAGAACAGACCTGATTGAAATCAAGGTGATGAAAATCACTTCTTTGCCTTGAAGACTTCAGGTCATCACAAGGCCACACCTGGGGCCTGGCAGGCACACAATGGAAGTTCTGCCTGCACAGAGTATCACTGCTGCACTCTTTTCTCACCTGTTACAGCGTACTTGCCCGCTGGCCAGCCTGCCCATCTTTCAGCCGTGTTAGCCGCACTCACCTGGCAGGAGTACAGTGCTTTGATGGTTGCAGCTGAGCTGCTTGGTTTGCATATGCAAAGGGGAAGTGGCAATTTCTGATTGTGGTCAGAGTCCACCTAAATCCCCCAGAGTAATTCTGTGGCTTCCTCGTTCCTTGGGAAAGCAGTAATTGCTTTGTCGTTGGCAGGAGCCTCCCTTTCTTCCCAGCTGCCACTGCTGCTTGTGGCGATGCCAAGAGCAGCGCTGCCTTTCTGATCTCTCCGGTTCCCACCGGAATTCATCTGCCCTGCTGTAACATATGCTCTTGTTTGTGGCCTATCTGAAAAGGGCAGGTGCCATTTAATTGTCATGATCTGTGTTCTCTGCGGTGACCTCCTTAACTGTGTGTGTGTTCAGGCTTGAGTTCCCCAGCCAAGGAGTGGGCACTTCAGGCTCATTCCCCGGCAAGTGGGTGACGCTTCCCTCCCTTTTCCTAGAGCTGCTGCTGGACTGGAAGCAGAATGCCGATGAGATCATTATCAAGTTGAACTTGGGCAGTGGAGCTCTGAAGGCAGAGGATGTACGTGCTGATTTCACCGACACACACTGTGAGGTCAGACTACCAGGTATGGGAATGGAGCAACTGCTGCAAGCATTTGTCCATCAGGACTTGGCACCGCTCTGGGCCAAGCATGGGGTGCCACAGGCAGACATCAAACTTTTCCCTCAGAGGTAGTGCCCTGCTCTCAGCTGGCACACACTCAGGCAGCAGACAGGGCTGATAGAAGAGCATTGTAGAGCTGGGGAGGGCGGGAGCTGGCCTCTGTGCCTAGTGAACGAGTGCCCACGGCCACGCCAGTGCATCTCTGTCCTCTGCTTGCTGGGATGGCTGAGTCAGTCCTGGGTATCCTTTGGAAAAGTGACTGTGCCCTTGAGGCAGGGAGGCCCAGGGCCTTCCCACTGGGAAGGAGGCCAGCCAGATGTACAAAGGAAGTTCAGGGAAGCTGACTGGAGCCCTGGAAGGCTCCTGGGGTATGGTGGCAGTCTGCCTGCAGCCTTCTTGGCTCTGAATGAGTGCTTCCTTCATCCTGGGGGCAGGTGAAAGGGGGCTGTGGGTTAGGTGACAGCTGCCTGGAGCGCTGCCTGAGGTACTAGTTCCCCTCTGCTTTACAGATGGGCGCCAGTGGAGCTGTCAATTCTACGAGGAGATCGAGGGCTCCTGCAGCAAGATCCAGTGCAAGAAGGGCAACTTTCTACAGCTTGTGCTGCAGAAGAAGATCCCACTCCATAACTGGTCTTCACTTCTGGTAAGGAGGGAATGATCTGTCTATTAAGTGAACTTGTGGAGCCCTGGGAAGCTGGGGTGAGCTCCCTGCTGTTGAGCTGCCCAGGGAGCAATGTGGGGCACATCCTTCATCCACATGCTGCATGAGCCATCTGCCACTGTCCCAGGAAGGTGTATTCCTGTTTCTGCAGCCATGCATTCCCGGGTTCTGGAGTAGAGTCCTGATGCAGTCTGGGAAGGGAGAGTGAGGATGAGGGGTTGATAGGGAGCCTGAAAGGTGCTGCTACCTGAATACCTTCCCACTGTGCTGCACTGCTTTTTACAGAAGAAAAGGAAAGACGGATCCAAAGAACTGGCCAAAGGGGCTGCGTGCTGGGAGAATGGGAAGGAGAAGGCTGCTTCTGCAGAGTTGACCCCTGAAGAGCCGAGGGCTGAAGGCACAGAGCCACCAAGATCCCGGCGGGAGCCCTCCAACCCCAAGCGTGCTCCAGGAAGAAGCGAGGCCCTGGGAGGGAAAAGCCCAGCCAGCCCAGGGACACAGAGTGGTCCCAGCGCCAAGCGGGCAGTATACCTCAAAGTGGCTCCCACTGAAGAGGAGCCGAGTGCCAGGGTCACTGGGAACGCGGAGCCCAGCAAAGGGCACAGTGGGAGGGCCGGCAGCCGCCGCAACGGTAGAGCCAGCCAGGTCGATGCGCCTGCAGCCCTTGCAGACCTCGCACTGCCACTGGAGAAGGTACTTGGGGACCTGGCTGGACAGGGTACCCCTGCTTCCTCTGCTTTGTGTAGGGGATGCAGGACCCATCCCTGCTGACAAGGATGAGGTGGGCTCCGGGATGCTGAGGGCTGACCAGAGGACCTGTGGGGGAGGAGAGGGTGAAGTTAGGACTTTGCTGTGCTGTGGTGCTAATGGGGCTGAGCTGGCATGGGATGTGCAGGGGAAGCAGGTGGTATGGAGCTGTGCCTGACTGGCTGGCAGGAGCCACAGTCGGTGGGCCAGGGCAGCTCAGGGGTGACAGTGTCTGTGTTTCACTGTGTCTTTCTGTATTGAAAGGCTGTGGTTTTGGCCAAAGAAACTGTTCCCGTGGAGATGCCACCTCTCACGGCTACCACGGAGGTGTTCCCCCACCGTGTCGCCACCTGTGTTGAGAAAAGAGTCTTGCAGCCAGGCAGCCCTACTGAGGCCCTGCGGAGCCGGGACTGCCTGCCTGTCCTGGGAGAGAGCTCTAAGGCCATCCCAGCAGCCACCCCTCCCTTGGGCAGAGATGGTGAGAAGAGGGACTGGTCCAAGGACGACGTGGCTCTGGAAGCAGCAGCTGATGGTGAGTGGCCAGAGCCCATGGAGTGAGCCTGGTCAGGAAGGTCCATCTGCTCAGGACTTTTCTTGGGTCAGCTTGCAGTCTCAGCATGCGAGGAAGATAACTTCTCTCTCCGTGCCTTTCCTTACTCAGAGCCAGAGCCTTTTGTAAGCCTGACCTTTGTCAAGAATGACTCATATGAGAAGGGCAATGATCTGGTGGTGGTGCATGTCTATGTGAAGGAGATCCACAAGGAGACATCCAAGGTGTTGTTCCGGGAACAAGACTTCACACTAGTGTTCCAGACGAGGTACAAGTTTGCCTCGGGATGATGCCAGGCTGCTGCAGAGCTCCTGACTGGGGCTGGGTTACTTGTTTGTTCACCTCTGCTCACTCCCAATTTCTCTGCAGTGATACGAACTTCCTTCGTCTCCATCCTGGCTGTGGGCCCCACACGGTGTTCCGGTGGCAGGTGAAGCTCAGGTATGACTCCTGCCCTTCTAACCCACACCAGGGCAAGGGAGGTGAGAGTGCAGAGCTGGAGCAGGAACCAGTCCCAGCTGGGGTTCTGTGCAGGGAATGCTCATTTCTGCATCTGGAGGTTTCACTTACACAATGCTACGCTAGTGCCCTGAGCCTGGTTTGCCTTGGCTGTGTGCTCGCTTGCAGGGGAGGAAATCCCAGTGTCTCCTTGCCTGCAGTTTGCCCCAGGCTGATCTAGAGCTCCTGGGGACAGAGCCAGACGAGCCTGTGTGCCATTTGGGTAGGGTGTGCAGCAAGAGAGAGCTAAGCAGAATAGATCTGTCAGAAAAGGGGTGCTCTGTGTGCTCAGTGTGGACAGGCTCGAGGGTTTCCACCCTGCTTTGCCAGGGCTACCTAAGGATTAATGTTAGCAGGGTCCCTACTGCCTGGAGGCCACGGGTCTGCCATGTAAAGGCTTTGGCATGTCTGAGGCTGCTGTGGGGTCTGGGGCACCTCTGACTTGCTGCGTGCCTTGCAGGAACCTTATTGAGCCGGACCAGTGCACGTACAACTTCACGGTGTCTCGCATTGATGTCTGCCTGAAGAAACGCCAGAGCCAGCGCTGGGGGGGGCTGGAGGCTCCAGCCACACGAGGTCTGCACCCTGCCTTCGTGTCCTGCCTGCCTACTGCACCGCAGGAGGGCATGGGCCCGCCTCACCGCTGCCAGCTGGTGCTGGAGCCTCTGGCATGGAATGGTGGGGAAGGAGAGGGGCTGAGTGGGTGCAGGTGGGAGGGATGTGAGGCAGGGTGTGAGCCAAGTGATAGGGGAAGGGCACTGCTGTTGCCCTTGCTCAGGGGTAGGAGAGAGTCTGTGTGCAAGTGTGGACTGAGCAGTTCAGCCCCACTGTGGGCAGTGTGTGGTGCTGCTAACCACAGGCCCACCCTTCCCCCTTTTTAAGGTGCAGTGGGTGGTGCAAAGGTTGCCATGCCTACAGGCCCTACCCCTCTGGATAAGAACCCTCCGGGCAGTAACCAGCACCCCCTCTCCAGCAAGGAAGAGGCCCGAACCAGTGACAAAGAGAAGCCACGTGTGGAAGATGGGGCTCTGGATGGCGTGGCAGCCCGTACGGCCCCAGAGCACTTGGCAGTGAAGCAAGAGCCACACATTCCTTCGGTGAGTGTGGTCACACTGGGTCTGACCTGGATAGGGAAAAGAGGGACACCTCCTCAGTGTCACTCTGGAGACTGAAGTACTCCTGGAGGAGGAGGCGGTGCCCCTCAGTCATAGTTGGCAGGATTAGGGGCAGCTGTTGGCCTGTCTGTCCCAGTCCAAGTGGGAGATGGTGTGATGGCTCCAGCCGTTTCTGGGGGTTTTTCTTGGGGTTTTGAATTCCTCTGATGTTCCCAGAGAGACTCCTTGAGTGGCACACCCTCACACTTGCCTCTACTTTGGCAGCCCAAACCGACATGTATGGTGCCACCAATGACACACAGCCCGGTCAGTGCCGAGAGCGTGGAGGATGATGAGGATGAGGATGAGAAGAAGAAGGTCTGCCTGCCTGGCTTCACAGGGCTGGTGAACCTGGGCAACACCTGCTTCATGAACAGTGTCATCCAGTCTCTGTCCAACACCCGGGAGCTGCGTGACTATTTCCATGGTGAGCCCACACTGGGAGCCCAGCAGATGTTGGCCACTCAGATGATGAAGCCAGCAAGCCACACTGAGCTCCTGCATTTCTTACAGATCGGTCCTTTGAGTCGGAAATCAACTATAACAACCCACTGGGGACGGGTGGACGCCTGGCCATTGGCTTTGCCATGCTGCTCAAAGCACTCTGGAAGGGCACACACCATGCCTTCCAGCCCTCTAAACTGAAGGTAGGGCCCCTGGCAGTGGTGCTCAGCAGGAGCTGCTGTGGGTCCCCAGCATTCCTCTGTGGGCACCTGGCTGCCCTGCAAGTGCCACAGAGAGCTGTGGGTGGGTGCAGCCAGAGTTTGTGCATGGGGTAGGCTGTGCTGCCAGAGGTCTGCTGATCAGCCTTGACTACTGTGCTCCCCACAGGCAATTGTGGCCAGCAAAGCCAGCCAGTTCACTGGCTATGCCCAGCATGATGCTCAGGAGTTCATGGCCTTCCTGCTTGATGGCCTGCATGAGGACCTCAACCGCATCCAGAACAAGCCTTACACAGAAACTGTTGACTCAGATGGGAGGCCTGATGAGGTGAGGGTGTTGGTGCCCCAAAGTCACTGGGAGAGCAGCCTGGGTGGTTTAATGAGGTGCTAAGCCTCTTCTTCCTGCAGGTGGTAGCTGAGGAGGCTTGGCAACGACACAAAATGAGGAATGACTCCTTCATAGTAGACCTCTTCCAGGGCCAGTACAAATCCAAGCTCGTGTGCCCGATGTGCTCCAAGGTAGGGCAGCCTTGGAGGTTCTGTGCCTGTTCTGGTTGTGCAGAAATAGGCTCCTGACCTTCAGAGGGCACAGGTCACAGGGAAGGGCTGGATCTTGTGTCCACTGGATCTGCTCAGCCACAAGCACTTCCCACAGCCGAGTATGTTTTTGTATCTGCAGGTATCTATTACCTTTGACCCCTTCCTGTACCTCCCCGTGCCCCTCCCACAGAAGCAAAAGGTGCTGACTGTCTACTACTTTGCAAAGGAGCCACACAAGAAACCCATAAAGGTAAAGGATACCTTCTACCCTGGGAAGGGAGCTAAGAAGACTCCTGGAGGTGCCCCAGGCAGCTGGCCATGTGCCAACAGGCTAAGCCCTGTGTTAAGTAAGGGCCCACATGCCTTAGTGTGATGTGACTAATGTGGCACTTTGTCCGTGGCAGTTCCTGGTGAGTATCAGCAAGGAGAACTCCAGTGCCATGGAGGTACTTGACTCAGTTGCCCACAGCGTGCGTGTGAAACCAGAGAACCTGCGCCTGGCAGAGGTGAGAGTGCTGGGCAGATACCTGCTCTGGAGGGTTAGACCACCACAGTAGGGCCTGGGGATGTCCATCTTTCCCTTGTGAGTTGATGAACTGAGCACAGTATCCTTGAGCTGCTGCTCTTCCCACAGCTCACTGTGAGGCTGAGGTCTGTGGCTCTCTGAGGAGAGGACACATAGGGCAGCCCTCACACACCCATACTCCACTGCTTTCCTGGCAGGTGATCAAGAATCACTTCCACCGCATGTTCCAGCCATCCAACTCACTAGACACAGTCTCGCCAACGGACCTGCTGCTTTGCTTTGAGGTGCTGTCCCCAGAGCTGGCCAAGGAGCGTGTGGTGGAGCTTCAGGTCCAGCAGGTAAGAAGGCATATTGGGACTACTGGGAAGGATGCAGGAAGGCTGAGCCGTAAGTGGGACTGAGCAGGAGGGGCAGAACTGCATGCATGGGCAATTAGCTACAGTGAGCATGGACACCCACCGAGGCTGCCTTGTCCTGCCCAGGTGCCCTTCCCTGTCCAATGGGTCCTTTCTCCTGCAGCGCCCGCAGGTGCCCAGTGGCCCTGTTGCCAAGTGTGCGGCCTGCCAGAAGAAGCAGCTGCCAGAGGATGAGAAGCTCAAGCGCTGCACGAGGTGCTATCGAGTTGGTTACTGCAACGTGTGAGTTGGCTTGGTGCCTGGCAGGGATGGAGAGTCCTTCCTGCTGTGAAGGGCTGGATGGGAGAGCTCTGCCTGCTGGGAGAAGGTGGGATGGGTCTGCCCTTTGGGATGGAGCCAGTTGAACTCCTGGTGTTACCCTTGTCCGCAGCACACTCCTGGCCCTGCAGTGTTCCTTCCCAGGCTGTTCAAGGATGCTGAGTTCAGCACGAGCTGTATGTGTTACAGGGCATGTCAGAAAACACACTGGCCAGACCACAAGGCTTCGTGCCGTCCCGAGAACATCGGTTTCCCGTTCCTCATCAGCGTGCCCGAGTCCCGCCTCACCTATGCCCGCCTGGCCCAGCTGCTGGAGGGCTACGCAAGGTGAGAGTCCAGGGAAGGAGGGTGCTTCTGCCCTGGAGCCGAGCTCAGCCCCGTGTCTGCCAGCTCTAACTCCCACCTCCATGCCCAGGTACTCAGTCAGCGTGTTCCAGCCTCCATTCCAGTTGGGCCGGATGTCACCAGAGCAGGGGCTTCAGCCTTTGCACTCAGACAAACTGGAGCCCCTGGCCAAGAGCAGCTGTGCAGCAGCCACCTCTGCCCCTGAGCTGGGAGACGGGGACAGGGTTTCCAGCCTCCCTCAGGAGCCCCCGCTCTCGCCAGCTGTGCCTGAGCTGCAGCCAGAGATGGGGGACACTACCACTGTCCGGAGCAAGGTCCTGACAGCCAGGAGTTCCCTGCTGAGCTTGGATTCAGGGTTCTCTGAGCACATGGAGTCACAGGTTGACAGCTGTTGTGAGAAGGAGCCGTCCTATGAGAGAGCCCTCAAGCCAGAAGGTAAGAGGTGCTGAAGTGCTGGCTGTGTCTGTGCAGGAGCTCAGGCAATCCTCCCTCCTTGGGCTGACCTCCCAGCACAGCATCTCTTCTCCCCTCGTGAGCTTGGTCAGGAGACTCTTGGGAACACAGATGAGGCCACGGGAGCTTTGTTTTAGCACTCTTGCCTCACCTGAAATACCTACTTACCCACGCTCTGTCCCACCCTGGCAAAGCCCAGGATGTTGAGCAGAGACCTGATGAGGAGAGAGGCTGGAGTGCTGTGTTGTTGTGGGAGAGGTGGGGAGGCAGGGGCTGGCAGAAGTCCTGTGGGAGCAAGGCAGAGCTGGTGCAGGCTGAGCCCCTGGGGGCTGTGAGCAAAGCACTTTGCTGGCTCTGACTCAGCTGCATGGGACCAGCCTCTCTGCTCAGCTGCCTGGCTGTCACGTTTCCAGACACTCGTCTCAGGATGGCAGCAATGTGCAGTGAAGGGGCAAGGCAGGCAGAGGAGCACAGCTTGCCAGGGGCAGGCCTGCTAAAAATAGTCAAGGACACGAGCACGTGGTTGTGTCCCTTCAAGGCCGTAGCATGTGAGGTGGGGGTGGGGGCACTGCAAATTCTTGGCCCCTACGCAGGGCAGACAGGCAGTGCCACCACAGATCTGTCTCTGCCTATTCACAGCTGCCATCCCTGGGTACCAACACACTCCAGACTCACTGAGTGCCCGCGCCACACAGTTCTACATCACTAAGATTGACGCTGCTAACCGAGAGCACAAGCTGGAAGATAAAGGTGAGCCAGAGCCCTGTAAAACACCACCTTCATCCCTTACAGCCTCTGGCAGGGTAGTAGATCTCCCTGACCAGGGTGCCAGAGGTTGCCTGGCAGAAGATGAGCCCAGGTATCCACACTGGACAGTAAAAGCTGCATCTGACAGGGAAGGGAAGGGCTCTGCTGCACAGAGCCTCTGTCTAGAAGCTCTTCTTGGGCATGACATTCCTGTTCTCCTCAGCAAATAGGTCAATTCCTTCCAACCTCGTGTATTCTCAGAGGGTCTGTGATCTCTGGGTCACCTCTTTGTTTGAATGGGATTGCTCACACCAACTGCTGGTTGTGAGAGTGCTGCTGATGAGAGGGCTGTGCCAGTGTTGCACTCTGCAGGCTGAGGGGCTCTGCATGATGAACTTGGCCAGGGGGTACCTGACCCTTTCTGGCAGGACTTTTTTTTGATCTCTCTATCTAACTGGGATGGGTAAGGTTGCTCCAGCAAGGTGGCCAGGTCTAGCGTGGTGGGGTAGGTGTTTGACATCTGTGCCCCTTCACAGGTGACACCCCGCTGGATCTGACAGACGACTGCTCCCTTGCCCTGGTGTGGAAGAACAATGAGCGCCTCAAGGAATTCGTGTTGGTAGAATCCAAGGAGTTGGAGTGTGTGGAGGATCCAGGCTCGGCTAGTGAAGCAGCCCGGGCTGGCCACTTCACCCTGGAGCAGTGCCTCAATCTCTTCACGAAGCCTGAAGTCCTGGCCCCAGAGGAAGCGTGGTGAGGAAGGCAGCAGGATGGGTTCCAGCCAACAGGTCCAGACAGCAGCAGGGGTTTCCCAGGAGCTGCCCAGGCCTGCACGCTGTTTCTGCTGGCAGCCAGGAACGATGGGCTGGCCTTCCCTGTGCACTCGGAAGGGCTAAGCCAGCAGCGAGCAAAGCTAGTGCTCTGCAGGACTGTACTGGCCTGCCCTTGACAGAAGAGGCTGAGCCCTCCCACGTACCCTCTGCCAGCCCTGCATGTGGGGACCCTGGGGCTGAGCTGGACTGCAAGCACTGAGGGCTCTCCGCATGCCAGTAACGAGCACACTCTTTCCCCAGGTACTGTCCCAAGTGCAAGCAGCACCGCGAGGCTTCCAAGCAGCTGATGCTGTGGCGCCTGCCCAACGTCCTCATCATCCAGCTCAAGCGGTTCTCCTTCCGCAGCTTTATTTGGAGGGACAAGATCAATGACATGGTGGACTTTCCTGTCCGGTGAGAGCCTGGGGGACAATGTTCCTGGGTTGGCACTGCCTCTGCTGACCTGCAGCCCAGCCTGCATAACATGGATCACCCTTAATGGTCACTGTGTCTCTCTACAGGAGCCTGGACCTGAGCAAGTTCTGCATTGGTCGGAAGGGTGAGCAGCAGCTGCCTATGTATGACCTGTATGCTGTGATCAACCACTATGGAGGCATGATTGGAGGGCACTACACAGCATACGCCCGCCTGCCCAATGACAAGAACAGCCAGCGCAGCGACGTGGGTGAGCATCTGTCACCCTCGCCGCCCCTCTGCCCCTGCAGCTGTGACTTGTCTACTTGTTTAACCCTTCCTCTTTCTCAGGCTGGCGGCTCTTCGACGACAGCACAGTCACCACTGTGGATGAGAGCCAGGTGGTGACCAGATACGCCTATGTCCTCTTCTATCGCCGGAGGAACTCTCCTGTGGAGAGGCCCCTGCCAGGGCATCCCTCAGACCACCGCGCCGAGCGCACCCCCTCTGCCGAAGCTGCTGCCAGCCAGGTGAGCACTTGCGTCCCTTTTGCCACTGTTGGAGCCACAGAGCCTTGAAATGTGCTCAGAGGCCCACATGCAGGGCCCTGCCTGTCTTTGCATGCACTCACAGAGCCTGGTGCAGCTGTGGTGCAGTGCCTGTACCCCTCTGATACCAAAGAGCTTGCACCAGCTGGGCATCGGAGCGTGTCTTGCCTTGTTCTCACTGTGGGCTTGGGACAGTCCCTGTCCTGAGGGATCACAGGAGAGCTGGTTTTCATCATCAGTGTGGAACTGCTGGTGGGAGGGCACTGGAAGAGGAAGAAGGGACACAGCCTCACTGGGGTCTGCATTGGAGGAGGGGTTGTGAGCGGTGCAGTAGGATCTGGTTGTGCCAGGGAGCAGTAAGAACTTGCCCTCGGGAGCCACTTTCAAGGCAGGGTGGGGAACACTTTCTGCTGGGGCCCAACTCAGGGCCAAGCCAAGTGCAAAAAAGGTAAATGCCAGTGCTGAGCCAGAGGCCTGGCAGCCTTCACAGGGTGCTGTAGAGAAACTTGCCAGAGCGAGCTCTGTTGCTGGGTGGCCTGGGAGGGAGGGACTGGGGGTGGGCCAGATGGCAGGGTGCTTTCAGAATGCAGGGAATGGCTGCACTGATCTTGTAGAAAGTCAGGAAAGCTGAGGCTGGTGCCCACCTGGTCAGACCCCATGCACCATTGTGCTGCAGACATTCCCTCCATGCTCAGCATCTCTGTGGGCCTGCAGAGTCTGAGGACAATGCTCAGTTCATCTCCAGCATGACTGCACATGTGTGCCTCGAGGGGCCTTTCTGGCCTGGCCTCTCTGCCCCTCTGGCTCATCCTCCCCTTGGCCCAGCTGGTTAGGCACCCCAGCTCTGCCCTCTCGCCTGGGGACAGAAGCTGTCTGTCTGTGAGGCCGGCGGGGCTGTCTGGCATGTTGGTGTCTGCCTGCCTGGGCTGTTCCTGCCCTGCGTGCTTGTCCTGGAGCAGCTCCACTCACTGGGGGCGGCCCGAGCAATGAGAAAGCTGCACTGCTTTTCGCACACTGGTGGTGAGAGCCTGCAGGGACTGAACTGGCACTGTGGCTCACGGTATGCCCCATGGCACTGGGGTTCATCGAGTTGCCCTCTGGTGCTGGGGCTCATTGGGCCCCTGGCAGCACTGGTTCCCCTGCAGTAATGAGATGCATTGGATCCCAGTGGGGCTCAGCAGGTCCCCAAGCACCCTGGACCACCAGCACCCTCCGTTGCACTGGGTGCCCTCCAGAGACCTGCTCCCTGACTGGCTGCTCTGCATGATCACCACCATGAAGGGCCAAGCTGTGGTTGGCTATCTGTGGAAAACCCTTCTGGAACCTGGGCTACCAACTGGATTGGTTGTCAGAGCACTCCTACCCACCAAAGCAGAGCTGTGACTGGCTGTACTGGCACTGTGCCTCCTGCTCCTGCTGCTCCAGCTGGCTCTGGATTGGCTGTCATTTGAAAGATCCTGTTGGGATCACAGAAGCTGGGCTGTGATTGGCTGCTGCCTGCTGCCTTGCCTCCTGGACCCACCAATGCAAGTGCATCTGCTCCATCGGGATCCAGCTGCTGGCTTCACTCCCTGCAGTCCCGTGAAGACCCTGCCTGGCAGCTGCCCACGCTCCCTCCCACAGAGCCACCCACCGGAGCCCCACACACCAGAGGCCCTGAAGAGCTGCGGGGGCGGGCGTGACCGCGACGGTGCTGCATGGGGAGGCGGGCTGGCTGGGCACGGGGCTGGGCTTGCAGGCAGCCGCGTGCCCCGGGGGATGGCAAGGGGTGTTGCCCGTTGTGTTCTCCAAGTGCTGACGCAGGTTTCCACATCGCAGGCTTCTCTGATCTGGCAGGAACTGGAGGCTGAAGAACAAGAGCTGCAGCTTGAGGCACCTCAAAGGCCTGCAAGAAACTCTTGGAGGCCATGTGGCCAGAAGCGAAGTCCGGGCACTCCCCAGCACCCAGATGAAGGCTGCGTCAGATATTTTGTCCTGGCCACCACAGCCGCAATTGTGGCTCTCTTCCTGAACGTCTTCTACCCGCTCATTTACCAGCCCCGCTGGAGATAGGCCCAGGCGCGTGGCCAGCTGCGGGAGCAGGGCCGCCAGGGCACGCGCCGTCCTAGGACGCTGTGAGACCAAGACGTGAGGCAGCAGGACAGAAATCGCTGGGAAAGACTCGCCAAGGGAAACATGGGGCTGTCGGCTCCTGCCTGTCTGCTCCGGCATCTCCTGTGCCAGCTGGCAGGCCTGTGTGGCCAGCCTGCTACCTTGCCAAAGCACAGCCCAGAACCAGAAGCTCCTTTACCCTTCCTTGCTGCCCACTGGGAGTGGGGAAGGCCTCAAGGCTACCTGCTGCTCGAGAAGGGGCGTTGCTGCTGCAGTGTAGCTGCGGCCTGAGAGCCCCATGGGCATATCAACCATCTCTGCTTGGCTCCCAAGAAGGAAGTGGTGACCTGCCGGGAGGCTACAGCAAGGGCAGGATGCCCCGACATGGGCTCTGGCTGGCCACCTCTCTCAGCTGTGCTGCTGCAGGAACCTTGAACTTCCTTATGGCTGGGGCTACCCACAGTCCTTGGCCAGCCCAGTCTGCCCTGCTAGCCTTCTGCTGAGCCTTGTGGTGCCAGCTGCCTGTGCTCTGAGAGTGTGTGTGCCACGCTTCTGTGCTGGGGCTGGACAGGCTTGTCACCAAGGGCTTGTGTGCTTCCCTGCTCAGCCCCAGACAGCTGCTGGGGAGCCTGGCAAGCCAGACTGGGGTGCCCATGGTGAGCACTCATCTCTGTGGGTCACTGCCTTCCACCAGTCTGTGGAGCTGTGTGCTGGCAGCATCTGAGGCAGTTGGTCTCTTCAGGGCCACATGGTGCAGCACCTCATTGTAAGGGTACCAGCTGCCTATGTTGCAGAAGAGGCATGGGGTCAGGGAGCACAGATACGACCATGGTGTGTTAATAAAGCCAGGTTTTCCAAAGAAATTAAGCATTCCTGTCCTGGAATTGCAATTTGCAATTGCTGGAACTCCCACACAGAGGCAAGGACTCCACACTGGGGTCACCTGAGGCCACTCTGTGACCCAGCTGGCACCAGGACCATCCCTTGGGCTTTGCTGGGTGCCTGGTGCACTCTGTGTGGCAGGGGAGACCTCTGCCTGCCCATGCCATGGGGCACAGGCTGGGCTCCAGTCCCAGCTGTGGAGTGGTAGCCTCACGGGACACGTGCAGGGCGTAGGGAGCCCAGCAGAGCCAGGAGCAGGCACTCCCCTGAGGCTGAGGCACAAGCTGCAACTCCAACGGTGGCTGACATTGAGACGTGTTGCCCTTGGCTGAGCGTGGCTCAGACAGCTCTGGCATATTTGGGTGTGAGAGGTGACTTCAGAGCCCTGTGACTTTCTTTTTCGTCTCCATTGCAGTTCTGCTGGCAGTGCCCTCAGCTGGCTTGGGAGGGATACTTTCCAGTGAAGTATCCCTCCTCCCTCGTCTGTGTTTTTGGCTGGGGCCTGAGCTGGACTCCTCCTACCTCTGTCCCACACCCCTCCTCCACGTGCTGAGGTTTACTCCCCTCCCGAGCGGGTCCCAGCCGGGGAGCCCGGCAGAGCTGTGCTGTGGTCATGAGGTGCCTGTCCTGGAACAGTCGCCTCATTGTCTACAGCCCTGGGTCTCAGCAGCTTCCCCCGCTCACCCACGGTGCTGGCCTCGTGGGTCTGAGTCAGTGCCCGGCGCCGGTGGGCTGACCTCTGCTCCGACTGGTGCTGGCACTTTAGGGTTGGGGCCCACAAGCTGCTGCCTGCACCTGCCTGCCCTCACTGGCGGTGGGTGGCCAGCAGCGAGGCCTGACAAGGTGCTCTCAGCCCTGGAAATCCTCTCCGGCCCTGCTCTGTTCCTCCGACCTCCTGCAGGCACTGGCAGCCTGCCTGTGGGCCGTCACTGCCACCCGTGCTGGGGTGCAGGGCTCTGCCCCGGCCGCCGGTGGCTGAGCAGCCCTGGGGCAGGAGTGTGCTGCGGCCTGGCTCTCCTGCAGGGCCGCAGGGGCTGCCTCAGGGGCCCTGGGCACTGCTGCTTCCCTCTGCCCTGCCGTGGGGTTTGCCACCAGCTGCTGCTCTCCAAGCCCAGGGGCTGCACATGCTGCATGTAGGGCTGTGTCCCCCCGGGCACCTCTCCAGCCCCCCGGGAGCAGGGAGGGAGATGGGTGGGCAGGGTGCAAGCCTCCCTCTCATGCCCACGTTCTGCTTGCAGGGACTGCCCCCGGTGCCGTTCGGATCCGGCCTGGCCCCAGAAGGAGCCCCGCCGCTGGCTGCGGAAGGCCTCCCCGAGCGTTTTGCCAGCCCCGCCGAGCGCCCAGCCCCCTCCTACAGCAGCATGGAAGAAGTCGACTAGGGTGTCATGGGGGGCCTGGCCTGGGGGTGTGGGCCAGGCCGGGCACGGGGGGTGGGGGGATGGGGGGAATCGGGTTTGTCCTGCGCTCATTAAACTCACTGAACTCCACTCGCCTCTGCTGCCTGCTATCCCTTGGGACCCTCTGCCCCCTGGTGAGCCAGGGCACCATGTCTCCAGTGTGCTGTTGGGACACTCAGCACCCTGCTGCCCCACGTCCCCTCGTGCTCCGGTGTGACTTTGGTGCTCACTATCCCCTAATATCCCTCGGGGACCGGTGTTTCGTGGTGCCACTGCCGGGTACACTCCACAGCAGTGGCGGGGCACACAGTGTTCCCTGGTGCTTGCTACGTCTCCGTGTGCTCTGCTGCTTGCTGCACTGTGTTGTCTCGTGTCCCCTGGTGCAAATCCTGCCGCTTTAGTGCCTCGCGTCTTCTGTGCCCTGGTGCTGGTAGGGCGAGACGTGCAAGTCCCAGAGTTGTAGTGCCTGTTGTGCGCTGAAGCGCCTCGTTCCGCGCTGCGTGTCTTGTCGCCCGCTGTCCCTAGCGCTCCGTTCCCTGGTGTCCCCGGGCGTGCCCTACTGCCTTGTGTCCTTCGTGCCCGCTGTCCCCCGTTGCCAACGCCGTCCCTCGCTGTCCGTAGTGCCTGGAATCGCGCCGGGTGTGCCTTGTCCCCCCGTGCCCCCCGCTTCGCCCCGGGGCCGGTGCCAGCGCGTCGGAACTGCAAGTCCCGGCAAGCCGCGGGCGGGCGGCGCGGCCAATGGGGCTCGGGGGGCGGTGCGGCCGGTCGCTGCCTCCGCCGCCGCCCGGCGCCGCGGCGCAGAGAGCCCCGGA